>QAXN01000151.1:32640-58738 GCA_004335795.1 Chlamydomonas sp. 3222 | reverse complement strand
GTCAGCAGCGGTCCGGCTGTCGCCCCCCGGACCCTGTAACCAACTGCGGCTCACGCCCCCCGCAGTTTGGTGCGTGACGCGTGCACATGGCACCGGCGTCACGCACCAAACTGCGGGGGGCGTGAGCCGCAGTTGGTTACAGGGTCCGGGGGGCGACAGCCGGACCGCTGCTGACATAGGCGCATGCACACAACGTACTTTGCATGATGCCAGCCGTACCGTCAGCAACCAATGGTACCCACGCAACCATCCTATGCAGCTACACCAGCCCGTCATGGCCGTAGCGACAGACCGAGTACGCTGTTCGATTTTATTGAAGCACGGCAGCGGTCACCTTGGGCACAGACATGCACGCAGGGGTACTGGGGAGCGTGTTGGGGAATGCGTAATGTGCCCTCTTTGATGCACATTATTCTGCAGCACAGAGCTCACCCAGCTCACTTAGGCAAAGGAGCTGCTTATCGCAGTGTCAACACCCGCCTCGCTACCCCTGCTGTCCAGGCAACCTGCTGGTGCTGCCCGACGGGCGCGTGGGCTTCATCGACTTCGGCATCGTGGGCAAGATCAGGTGGGCTCGTCCGCGAGCTGTCGGTCTTCCTTGTAATTGCTACGCCCTCTCCCTGAGTTGTGGCCGCAATCCTAGCTCCTGTGGATACTCCACCCTGTGGTACCACCATGCGGTTTTGATCACCTCAGACCGCCCCGAAGCTCATGGCACAGCAGCCATGGTGCAGCACCACGACATGTGCCACCTTGCCGTGATTGCCACCATTGCCACGCGCCCGCGTCCCTCCACTGGTGCATCTTCTACCCCATCCTTTCCCTCCTGTGCTTCCACGCATGCTCCACTTGCTCACTTCCTCGTGCTCCCCTCACCCCCTTTCGCGCTGCAGCCCTGTGACGTGGCGTGCGGTGGAGGCGCTCATCTCCTCCATGGCCCTGGCCGACTACGAGACCATGGTGGGTCGCGCACGGCAGTAGTGCACCAGCGCGGGCTGCGGTACGGGTAGTAGTACACCACCGCTTGCGCGGCGGACTACGAGACCATGGTGGGTTGAATACCGGTGGTACTGCATCGCTACGGGTCGCGTACGGCAGTATTGTTCCACTGCGGGCTGCCATGTATTTATGGTATTATGCGTTTATGCCCCTGCTGCCCCTCGATCGTTTGCGCCCCATGCCTCGCAGGTCCCGGCGGGCCACTACTCCCCGGATGCATCAGCCCCATGTGGCAATCCTCTGTGGCTCACGCCGTTTGCGCCCCACCCGCCCTACCTGCCCCCAGGCCCGCGCTCTGGCCACCATCGGTGCCTGCTCCGACAAGGTCGACTACACAGCGTTCGCGCGGGACCTGGTGGGTGCCTGGGGCTGTGGTGGTGTGGATGTGTGGGGATGCGTGGTGGTTGTGGCGGCTGTACCGACTTGCTGGGTGCCGTACAGTATGCCGGGGTGGGACCATGCATTTCGCCCCGCGGCAGCAGCACAGACCAACCGCTGAGCCTTGTGGGCTCAGCAGCCATACTTACACGATGTGTATGCTCACAGCGCATGCACCTTGCTGTTTACCCGTTGCCCCTTGACGCACATGCGAGGCGTCTTTACCGCAGACCTGGAGCGGCTCGATGTGTTGTCGCCCTCATGAAACACACTGCCATCCACCTGACCCTTAATACACATCCGACCCCCAACACACAGGAGGCGTTCTTCGCCGAGCTGGAGCAGCTCAACAGCAGCCTGGTGGTGCAGCGGGGCCCGCCCGTGGCCCGACCGGACGGTGGGTGGTGCTGGTGGGGCAGCAGCCGGCTCCTCACCCTGGCAGCGGCAGCATGTGCAGCAGGGGCTGTGGAACACATGCAAGCTGCGTGCGGTGTGCCCACGGAATTCGCGTTGCCGGGCCCGTGTGCGTCTGCCTACTTGGCATTGCACCACACGGTAACTCTTCATGCGTTGTCGCCTCCCGCCCCCTCCGTGTCCGCCTCCCTGGCAACGCACCATACGACACCCTTCATGTCGAATCAATTTAGTTTCAATCACGGACTAGTTTAGATGCCCCGGCTGTCTGAATAGAATTCTCAACCCTGCTCATGTGCTGCCAACTCCCGCCCCGCCGCCCTCCCGCCCCTGAAGGCCGCGGCTCAGTGTCGTCCGCGCCCTCCGTGTCGGCCTCCCTGGAGGTGGACCAGGCGCAGCTCAACCGGCTGTTCGTGCAGCTGGTGCGCATTGGGGAGGTGCACGGCGTGCGCTTCCCGCGGGAGGTGGGTGCCCTTGGTGCTGCGCGGACATGTGCTGTGTGTTGCAGTCCTTTCCGTAGTAGGCAAGGCGTGTGGTGTGGGGCCGTGTGTGTGCGGTGCGTGCGCTCCCTTCCGGAACACGGGCGCCGGTACCCGACAAGTGGGGCATGCGGGCGTGACAGATGGCCGATGTATTGGGGCTTGGTGCAGGGCTGTCAGTACACGTGGAGAGGATACCCAGCATGTGCTGCCCGTGCGGAGCCACCCTGATGCTTATGGGACATGTACGACACACGTGACGCGACGGGCATATCACTTGAGCTCCCTGCACCGCCCACGTGCTGAGCCTCTCCCGCCCCATGCATTGCCCTGTTCCGTGCAGTCCGGCCTCTTCCTAAAGCAGCATCTTCCTTTTACTCCCTGCATTGCCCACGTCTCGTTACCCTTCCGCCCCTGCATGGCCCTCACGTTTTACGCGTACCCCCTACGCTATCCTGCTCCCCGCAGTTCGGCCTGTTCCTGAAGCAGCTGCTCTACTTCGACCGCTACACGCGCATCCTGGCGCCCTCGCTGCAGGTGTTCAACGACGAGCGCATCAACACACGCAGCCTCACCGTGCAGTACGGCTAGGCACACACACTGGGTGCACGAGCGCATGAACACACGCAGCCTCACCAAGCAGTACGGCTAAGCACACACTGAGCGACGAGCGTATTGCCACAAGCAGCCGCATCGGGCAGTACGGCTAGGCACACACTGGGTGTACGACAGGCGGCTGGGTGTACCGGATAAGTAGCCATTCTGAATGTACGACAGCTGGTTCGCGAGCGGGTTGTGTGTGGGCGTGGGTGCTGGTTCGCGAGCGGGTTGTGTGGAGGTGCAGGTGGCGGATGGAGCGGAAGACACGCGCAGGTGCATCATGCAGGACAGGTGTTGCGAGGGCGCGCGGGGAGGGCAGTGGTCACGTGGGGTGGGAGTGAGACACGAGGAGGTATGCGGTGGGACCGAGGGACTGTCTGAGAGGGTCCTCAAGCCGTGTGTACCAGGGGATATTTGCTCTCTGCGGCGCAGGATGGGGGTCGGGGGCTAGGTGCGCGCAGTGGTACGTGGGTTGGTGGGTGGCACCTGCCATGCCACCGTCACGTGTCACAGCTGGTTGGAGGGGTGAAGGGGAGGGTGGCCGGCCAGCGTGTGGCGTGGTGCGTATGTATGTGCATGCACGGTGGGCTTGTTATTCATGTGGGTCTTGTATTGCTCACCGCTGCACTGCGTGTATGGTATAAGGGTGCATCCTGTGTGGGCAAGCGCAGTAGGTGCAGAGGCCGAGAGGGAGATTGCGGTGAGGATACGGTAGTGCGTGTCGTTTTCTGAGCGGCGGCTGCATGTTGGCAGCTATGCCCAATGTGCTACCGTATTACCGGTGACACGGAGCATGGCAATAGCGCTTCGGTTATTGGGCCTGGGGTCAGTGTGCCTGCATGTGCTGACTGATGAGAGATAGTGTGAGAGCGCGAGTGTCAGTGTGTCACATTGTGCATGGGGAAGCCTGCCGGCTCACACCGGATATGTTTTAGAGCAGGTGGTCTTCCGGTATTGCTGCTGGGGCTGATCCTGGGTGCGGCCAAGGCGTCTGCCATGGAGGCCACCCACGCAGGGCTCACTCCAGCAGGCAAGCGCTCGCCGTTGCTAGTCGCTAGTCGAGAGGGCCCGAGTCGCCTGTAATGTGCCAGTCAGGGCAGAGTCAGGGCGCTTGGGCACTGGTATGGGAGGCGCAAATGTAACGCTTGTGGCCCCCATGCGAACGGGCCCCTTCACCGTGCAGCACCCCTTGCGGAGTGATGCAGTCGTACAATGGTACACGGTCCACCAGGGATCCAGAGATCCGGGCTACCGGTACGGAGTACGCTGTGGAAGTGTACCGCAACCCAGTGCCCAGTACCGGTGTGCGCAGGTGTGCGATACCTCAGCACTCTGAGCAGCTGTCTGAGGGTTGAGGTACCGTTGAGGTACCCCACGCACCCCAGGGTTTTTCCCAGTGCAGCGGGGTGGAGATAATGAACGGCGCTGCCTGCCAGCTCTCCGTGCACCTAACGACCACGGGTGGCGGAAGGCTACGCTAGGCGACGTGACGACTGTTGGGTTCAGCGGGCTGTGGGGAGCAACCGACTGTTCACGAGCGCAACGCCCCCCCCCCCCGCCCCCCTGTGCGACGGATGGGGAACTGGTCCGTGGGTATCTACCGTTATCGACAAGCAGTCAAGCACGAGTTCGCAGCACATCCTGTCCTCCGCTGTGCACTCGTGCTGATCCCGTTCCATGTGTCGTGTCTCAATCCCACCCACCCAAGAAGGGACGCAGGGATGATTGTGTCCCAAACGGCACGTGGCAACAGGGCAACGTGGCGCCAACGCAGCAACGTCAGGCGTTGCTTCGCATTGTGCACACCAATACACGTGTGCACTCAGGTTTTTGCGTGGTATCGGGCCCACGGTTTGCTGGTGCGTGCGCCATGGGCGTAGAGCGGAGCTGGGCGCCAGCGGCCGGTGCCGGAGAAGGTGAACGACCATCGTAACATGATGATATCTCTGTACATCCTGCACAGCGCTGCTGCTGCTGCTCAGGGTGCCGCTGCGTCCCTGTATCCATCGCCAACGGCTCGCAAGCAAGCGGCTGTCCATGACGACACACTGTATCGACACAGCCCTAAGAAAAACCAACGCTGCACCAGTGAACCACAGGTTCGGAGTTGGACGACATAGGGGTGCGCAGCACCGACGTAATGCGTGCGCAGTCGGAAGAGTTTACCTGCATCACGGAGGAAGCAGGTTTCGTCATTTGCATGAATATGTACTTGCAACGTAAACATTAAACTTACTCGTTTGCAGTAGAGCTGTCGGGTATCTGGTACACGGTTATGACGCTGGCACGCGGCCAGTGCGGGTACGTTGGATAGGGTACTCCATACACTGCCCATTGGGTGAGGCCGATGAAGTCGTCCTCCTGCGGCCTGTGCTGTTGTGCTTTCTTGTGTTTGTCTTCGTGCAGACAGGCGCAGGATGACAAAGACACGCGGCGCGATGGCGCTTCCTCTGCTGCTGCTGCTCACCGCGGCAAGCGCCTTCGCTGCCGCATACCCTCCCCTGCAGTTGCCTGCGTTTACACTTTCCGACCTTCAAGTAAGTAAGACGGAGTGTTATCTTCCTGCTCCGCGATGACAAATGACTCTCGGGCACACGCACGCGCTACTCGGACACGACTTGGTTGCCGGCCGAAACCGGTTGGGCCCAGGACTCATCGACACTTCCTTAACAGCCGCTATTTGCCCTAACCTTTCACTTTGCAGACGCCAGATGCAGCGACTGTCCAGCGCGTCGGCGATGCCATCACCCAGCTCGGCATGTTCGCGGTCACAGGACTTCAGGCCCATGAAGTGGCACATGACGCTTTGTCGCAATTTGTTCCTTGCGCAATGAGCGGCAACGTCAAGCTTCGCGACGTAAGTGCGTTATCGCCGCAGTAGTGGTCTCGTGGTCGTGGGTTGGTCCGACCCGCGGGCCTGACTTGTAACCTGCAACGAGGGTATTCACAGACTGGAACACTATACACGCGAGGAGGAAAAGTCAACGCCTTGTCGCCTGGTGGACTGAAACCACGACCTACATCTAATCTAGTTGGAATTGCCCTACACGCAATCACACACTACATGGTGCCCGAGCGACTGCCTTTGCACAGCACCCGCGTGCAGCACCACACTTGCACCATGCCCTCCCCTCAGCATGCATACATGCGCATCTGCACATTCTGAACCCGTTGCCCCTCACTTCGGTGTCGCTCACAACGCCTACCTCCCGGCTGCATCACTCCAATCCCCGTACCCGTACACAGCGCCATCCCGCCCTCCGCCCACGCACCCGTCCGCACCCCATTTCTACCCACCTGCCTTTGCGTGTCACCACACCCTTCTCACCCTGCCCCCACCCGTCCTCCCCTTAACCCACACCACAGGTCACCATGGACAACGGCGCCACCCGCCGCACCCTCGCCACCGCCACCAACGCCAGCGTGCCCCAGCCGCTCCCCGCCGACGCCCTAACCCACTGCCCCGCCTTCGCCTCCGCCGCCTACCGCCTCCGCTCCGCCGTCGCTGCCACCGGCGCCGCCTACGCCGGCGTCCTCGACACCCTGCTGTACGGCAGCAAGTCCTGCGCGTCGCCCGACACGTGCTTTGCCGGCGCCGTACGCGAGGCCGAGTCCCTGGAGCACTTCCACCTGTTCGAGCCCCTTAACGCCAAGGCCACCTCCGCCGTCGCCGCCGCCACCTCCTCCGCCAAGGAGCACATGCTCGCCATGCACTCTGATATCGGCCTCTTCCTGGTCATGACCCCAGCCGAGCTGTTTGACCGCATGGACAAGGCCACCGCTGCCTCTGCCTCCACCTCCTCCGGGCGCCTGGTCTCTGCCGCCGCCACCGCCGCCAAGCCCGCCGCCGCCCGCCGTTCCCAGGACCTTGTCGTACAGCTTGCCGACGGCTCCGTCGTCACCCCCGTACTGCCTGACGGCGCGCTGTTAGTCATGAACGGCGAGGGCCTGACCCGCTGGATGCGCATGCCGGCCGGCTCCGGAACCGCCGGCAAGCCCCTGCCGTACAGCCCGCTGCACGAGGTGCTCTCCAGCGACATGAACGGTGGTGTGCGCGCGTGGTTCGGACGCATGTTCATGCCGCTGCGGTCCGCGACGCTACAGCCGGCTGCGGTTGCTGACATGGCCAAGGCCGGCAAGGCCACCGAGTACGGCAGGCACGTGATCTCCGTGTCTAACGCCGTACGGCAGGACGACGGCGATGACGAGTACGAGGATGACGTGGATGGGGAGGAGGAGGCCGCGGAGGAGCATCAGGAGCAGGGCGTAGGTGTGCTGACGTTTGGGGAGTACCGGCAGCACACCTACGCAGCGTTCCACGCGGGCCAGGGGGACGTGGCATCGGCGGCGGGCTGCTCGCCCACGCGTCGGCTGCTGGTGGACGAGGGTTCCTGCGGCGCGGACGAGGTGTTCTGCTGGCACAGCTGCATGAAGATGGCCGCCAGCAACCTCACCTGCAGCAAGTCCGAGGCCATCTGCGCCAACACCCAGAACACCTCACTCATCTGGCCGCGCGACTACCTGCCCCCCGGCGCCTCCAGCCCCGGCCACTGCAAGGACTGCACCATCGTGTGCCCCGGCGGCCCGCCCGTGCTGCCCCCCTCCCGCTCCTCCTTCTGCAACACCAACCTGGGCGCCACCACCATGTGGATGACCGGATTCCAGTTCGCCAAGGGCAACGAGAACGACCCGTGCGTGGTGTACCTGTTCCCCGAGTGGGTGCTGGACACGCACGGCAAGTTTGCTGGCGCCTGCATCGGCACCTTCCTGCTGGGGCTGGTGGTGGGTGCACTGGGTGCCCTGCGCACTCGGCTCAAGGACTGCTGGGCGGCGGAGGGGCTGTGGGCGCCCGACTACGAGCCGCAGTGGCGCACCTGGACGGCGGACGCTACCATCATCCTCATCATTGCGATTCAAGTGTGCCTGGGCTACTGGCTCATGCTCATCGCCATGACGTACCAGGTGAGCACGAGACGACGGTTGGGTGGTTGGGGACTTGGGGTACATGTGGAAGGCGGCGGGGTGGATGGTGCGGTAGGGAGAAAAGGGCTGAGGTTGTGGGTTGTAGGCTGGCCAAATACTTCGCGTTGCATACGGCTACAGAGAGTACAGGCAGCTAATATCCTGGTTATGCGTTCTCGCTCGCTCTCTGTCACAGGCTGAGCTGTTCATCATGGTGGTGCTGGGCCTGGCGTGCGGCCACCTGTTCTACCGTCGGGGCAGCGATCGCAGCACTGCGTATGCGGCTGGAGACGGTGGCGCCGCCGGGGGCAAGGGCGGCAAGGGCAGCGACAACTATGAGGCCGGGGAGAAGCTGGAGCCGTGCTGCAGCGTCTAGTACACACACGTGTTGCTGAGCAGCTGTTGCTAATACACATGCATGTGCACGCTGCACGGGGCACCAACACGTGTACAGACACGGACGTGGACGTGGCCTGTGTACGCAAGGGCTGAGTTGGCTTGGCATAGCAGCAGTCCGAGATGCCTTACCTCGTGTGGGTTTGTTGGGGTTGAGCAGGCAATATGCGTATGCTTCGACGGTGTTTTGGGGTCGCAGTGACCCATGCATCAGAACTTGCCATGAGAATTAAGGCGACACGGGGTCACAAGCGCATCTGACGTCTGTCGGGTGTGCTGTGGACGGTGTTGCGTACTGGTGGGCGGGATGACTTACCTTTCCTGACCTCTTATGTGTGCGCTAGGGCCTTTCAGCGTGCTGCTGCTGTGCAGCCCGCTGTTCAGTGCTCGCACAGCAAGTGCTGTGGTACATACCGGTAGCTAGTGATTAGAAATGTTTATCGTAAACAGTTTGCACATTGTGCAACCGATGTACTGCTAAACCGTTCCTGTTGTGTCAGCGTAGGGAACTTCATTCGGGTTGGGAAATGCATGTGTACCGTACGGGGGCGTGTTTGGCTTCTTGCATCAACACTGAAGGCCCTTGAGCCTCCGGCTCGTACATGGGTCGTTGCACTTGCGCAAGGGAACGACCCTCGCTGTGAACTCTGTAAACAGTGACTGACTGACTGACTGGGTGTGAAAAGCAGTCGGCAGGTAGCATGTGTGCCGTGCATACCGGTACATGGATGGGTTTGCGTGGGGCGCTGTACCGTTACCGGACTACCGGTACTGCTGTTGGCATTTGGCATTTTGTGTTACATTCCAGGTGGTGTGGTGGTACTGTTGACCCCTTGACACCGGAGTGGCTTATGCCTGAGAAACCGAAAAACAGCAGGAACAGATACTGACGCATGTTTACGTGCGCCTGACATGCTGCCTCCTGCACCGGTACGGTAACTCGTACGACTCGCGCTCTCTATACTACTCGGTCGGGTTTGCTGTCACAGGTCCAGGAATCTCGCCCCAGATCATCGTCACCACCACCACGGATCTCCAGCTGCATGACAGCAAGGGCAGGAGCCAGGCGATGCAATTAAACTAACGTATCCGAGACCGATAGGGGTGTCGGCAGTGGGGTCAATACAATGGCCCTCTGCTCCACGGCATGTCCACCCACGCACCGTGCCGCCGCACCCACAACAGCAACCCCTTGATACCGTATCGTACCGGGTACCGTCCTCAGCACGACTGACTTACGCAGCACCGCCTGCGCGCTCCGTGTCACCCCTTTTGCCCTCCTGCTCCTGCTTCCGCTGCCGCCGCTCCTCCCCTTCCGCTCCCTCCTGCTCCCCCCCTTCCTGGCGCTCCTGCACAGCCTGCGCCCCTTTGCACTTCTCTTCGTCTGCGGCCTTCTGCTGCTCACCACCACCACCACCACCACCACCACCACCACCGCCTTCCCCATCGCCCCCACCACTGCCCTCCTCCTTCGCCTTCGCACTTCTGCTGCTGCCCCGGCTGGTCCTCCACAGGTAGCGGCACAGCCGGACCGCCAGCACCACGCCCGGCACCACGCTGGTGCACCACACCAGCAGCAGCTGCACGTTAAGACACAGCACGCACACGCATGTCCGTTGTTACCACCCGGCAGGTAAGGAGGACTCAATGACAAGAACGTGCTTGGGGGCCATCATCACGTCCTACTTCGTTGGAGTACCGGTAGGCGGAGCCTGGTGCCCAGCCTGTAAGCCCGGGCCCACAGGGGACCCGGAAGCAGCACCAGCTCCAGCAGCCAACTGTGTCTTAGCACTAGCCCACGTTGTGTCTGCGCGCTCATACACGTGGCCCCTGCAACGTGCGTCCCACCCACCTGCAGCACCAGCACCATGAGCTCTAGGACGAAGATGCCGCTCTGCGTGCACCGGTGCGTCATGATGCATTCACACCGGCAGGAGAGGGCGCAATGGGGAGGGGCCTTGAACATGCGTGCGCGTAACGCGTACGAATGGAAGAGGCAGTCCAGTCATCATTGGTGGCCCCTCATGTCTACGTATCTTGTGCACTCTGCAATGCAGCAACACGGCACCCGTGTACCTGATGCACAGCAGGCACAGCAGGCATTTCCTGACGCCTTATCACACGTTGTCTCCGCGCTTAACGCGTGCGCTGACCTTCCATGGACGCAGGCAGTCAGTCACGCACCTGGGCGGCGCTGTTGGTCCCCCGCTGCAGGTCCAGCAGGCACACCACCGCGCTGGCCTGTGACGGGGGGGGGGGAGAGGGAGAGATTGAGAGGCACGGCAAGCCTCACCTAAACGTTTTCTTGTTGCTGTACAACAGCAACGCAACGCTACATGATTGATTCCTGATAGGTGTGGTCGGGACCAGTAAGGATCGTGTGGCCACACCACCTGGAATGTAACACAAAATGCCAAAAAAAAACGCCCAGCTCGCACAGGCTGAAAGGCACGGCACGCACGCGGTCCTGCAATCAAGGCTGGCGTGATGACACCCACTCGCAATCAGCCCCCTCCACCCCCACCCAGCACCCCACCTCCATTGCCTGACTGGCCCCCTCCGCCGCCAGCTCCACCACATTGACGTGCGGCCGCACCAGCAGCAGCCAGCCGCAGAACAGGAACTGCACGGGGGGGGGGACGTGCAACCGGGGCCGGGGGCGGAATGCATCGGTGTGGTTGTAGAATTGTGGCCACATCCAAACCACCAGCGGCCAGCCGCAGAAATGGAACTGCAGGGGGGGGGGCACGTGCAACCGGGGCCGGGGGCGGAACGCATCGGTGTGGTTGTAGAATTGTGCCCACATCCAAACCACCAGCGGCCAGCCGCAGAAATGGAACTGCAAAAGCGGGGACGGTGCAACAAAAGCTAAGGGGTTTTAGGAAAGCCTTGCCGTTCTATCGTTAACCCACAATGGGGATAAGGCGGAGAGACCTATACACACGTGTGCGTGGAGGCATGTGCAGCGGGTAGTGCTGCTGGTACTGGTGGGGGGCGTGGTGTGCAATCAGGTGTTGGTGTGTGCAGTGGGGTGTGCGAGGAAGGCGTTGGTGGCAGCAACACGTGTGACACATAATAGACCGTGCTGTTCTGTTCGGCCGTGCTGTTTTAGGCAATTGACTGTGTGTCAATGACCTCACCCCACCTTGATTGCAAAGAGCGCCACGGTTGTGGCCAGCGCCGCCCAGCTGCCGGGCGTGACGTCATCGCCGGCCTTTGGGGGAGGAAGGCGAGGAAGGGGTCGGCACGTCGCGCGGTACGGCACGGTGCGGTACGGGGCTTAGCGAAACGCAACACCTACATCCGTCAACTTGGGAGGCCAGCACGCGTGGCACTGTAACGCCTTCGCAGCGTGCAATGCACACTAATCACCGCCCATATGTAGCAAGTACGGCAAATAGTACGGCAGTACCTGGCAGCCTTTAAAAGCTGTCAACACCCTCTAGGCATCGTGCGCACACGCACCTGCATGCCCAGGAGCAGCGCCGCCACCACCAGGATACATGGCCCTTACAATTTCTATCACCTCGTTTTATTTAGCCTACGGTCTCTCGACCGGTGGTGGGCGCTTGGTGCTGAAGCCCGTCTTCACCCTATTACACGCCTCCCTCCTGAACCCACATACGGATGGATGTCCTGCGTCACTATTGTTATGATTGGTATGAACCTTCAGCGCACCTGCATGCCCAGCAGCAGCGCCGCCAGCACCGTGCTCCCCACCGCCACCACCTTGAAGGTGGCTGCCGCCCGCCGGCTGCCCCTGTACCCCATGAACAGCTTGCCGTACCGCTCGTACAGCTGGCACGTGTTCAGCGCGGCGGACAGCTGCTGGTCGTTGTCGCGGCCGTCAGGGTGGACTTGGGCGTCAAGACCGTTATGGCCGTTATGGCCGTTGTGACTGTCTCGGTCCAGGTGGGTTGGGCCGTGCCCGCTGGAGCCCTGTACGGAATCCGGCGGCACAGAGGGAGGAGACGGCGGTGGGTACGCCCCCGCCGCTGCTGCTGCTGCTTCGAAGGGGCTTGGAAACAGCGGCTTGGTGGCTGTGTCTGGAGGTGCTTGGTCTTGATCCGTGCTGCGTTCAGTGTCCTGTTGTTGCTGCTGCTGCTGCGGCGGCTGCGGCTGTTGCTCATCAGGTTGCTTTCCAGCGGTGCGCACATCATCGAGCTGCACGTGCGGAGCCTCGCGTTGTTGCTCCTGGTCCGGGTGCTGGCACGTCTGCTGGTGCTGGTCCTGGTGCTGCCACGTGCGGCCCTGCACGTCGTCGTCATGCCGCCCACTGCTGCCGTCGTCCTTGCTGCCGCCGTCTGCTGCACCCCCACCCCTGCCCGCCTTGCCGCGGTCGTGCCTCTTAGTGTCGCCTGCATCCGCGAGCGCCTGCACCCGGTCCCCGCTGCTGGAGCAGGTGCCCCCAATCCCGCCCCCGACCCCGCTGCCAGAGTAGGTGCGCATGATCCCAACACCAACCCCGCCCCTGCCTGCCGCTGCGTCCGATAGAGCTGGAGCCGCGGCTTCAGAATGCTGGATTGCAGGACCTTGAAAGGTGCCAGGATGGGGACCGGCGGTTGCATACGCATGGTGTGGGGCTGCGGCTGCGGGTGCGGGTGCGGTCGCGGCCGTCCTTGCCTCGGATGCCACAGCACCACTGGCGGTGCCGACAGCCATCTGGTCGTGCTGCGCGCTGCCCGCAGAGGCGCCGTCATGGGTACCAAAAGCGGCCTGCTGCGTTGGTCGCAGCACAGCGGCATGGCATGCAACGACGATGGCACATGTCAGGGGGTGTGGGTGTGAAAACAGCGTGTGATACGCACGGGCTTTGCATGCGGCACCTGCCCTGGCTGCTGGCTCCCTTCTGCTACGGCTCAGAACTAAGCGCATGTGGGCAACGCAGGTGATCATGTGAATGTTACGGCCCACAAGCCAGTGTGTATGTACCAGTCTAATACCAAAGCCGTGACGTTGCAGAGCGGAACCTGAAGCCACAGTGTATACCACACACTCAGAGCGTGAGACGTAAGTCGTCCTGTTGACGAGCTGCTAACCACCTATTCACCCACCGGTGCCGGTGCGCCCCATCCTCGGAACGGCGCCACCAAGCCCCGCCAGCTCAGCCCTGCACACAGGCGCACAACAATGGACTTTCAGAATCAGCAATACACAGGATCGCAAGGACTCGCTACACACCCAGATTGTTGCAGTGTGCGCTCCTCTCTGTGCCACAACAAGCGGCCATGCATGCAGACACGCGCATCGGGGAGCAGCGAGGCCACTGTCTACGGCAGCGTGCGTGAGGCGCCATGCACACGTTAACCCACGCACCTTGCTGCAGGTACAGCTGGGTCCTGGCCGGCTCCAGCTGCGCCTGGCCCCACCCTAGCTCATCCAGCCGCACCCACTCCCCCGCCTCCGCCCGCTCCGCCCACTGCACCACCACCCCAACCGCCCCCCGCGTGCACCCCGCCACCGCCTCCGCCCCCTTCGCAGCCCCCGCGCCGCAGCCAATGCGCCGGCCGTCACCAGCCGCGCCGCCATCGCTGCCTCCCCAATCCCCCTGGAGACTGCCCACGCCTGTTTCCCTGTCGCGCGGCGGCTCTTCCGTGATTACCGGTATGCTGCTGCTGCTACGCTGCTGCCACTGGCCCGGAAGTTCGCTACCTGCGACCGGGCCAACGGTCATCGCCTCGAGTTCCGGGTGATGACCCACAGCCCCCGCTCCCGACGGCCCGATTGCCCCTGCCCCCATAGGCCCCACAGTTACGGCGTGCTGCTGCTCCTGCTGCTGCTGCTGCTGCTCTTCCTCTCCTTGGTATTGCTCCTCAGGCTGGTGGGTCGGCTCGTGCGGCGGCTTGCCCACGTGGGCAATGCTTCCGCCCATGTCTGCAGCAGCAGGCATGCTGGGGGCAGTTGCACCTCCTGCACCCGTTCCGCCACCGCGTGCGGGCACCCTGCCCCCTGCACCACCAGGGTGCGCTGTTGCCCCTGCGGGTACAGCGCGCTCAAGGCCCACACCAGCGGGCAGGGAGTGCGCCCGGTCCGGGCCCTGGTGCCGCAGGTGCGGTGTGCTGCCTCGGGGTGAGGCCTTGCGGTAGGAGAGGGGCAGGTAGGGGGCCATGGGCTGCTGGGGCCGCGGTGCAATGGACCCTGAGGGGTGGGGGCTGGGGCCCAGATGGAAGGAGAGAGGGACGAGGAGTGAGAGACGGCCGCCCAATGAGAACAGCGGGGTAAGGAGTAGCGAAGGGCGCCGCGCCGGGTGGGAGCCCATGTTGGCGTGCGTGGCTGCTGCTGCTGTTGCTGGCGGTGTGGTTGTTGTTGGAGCTGGAGGTAGTGTTGTGGGCCGGGGTGCACTGGCGCTGGGGAACAGGGTGGAGGGCTGCGGGGCGGGCGGATGGTCGTAGCTACCGGCACCGCTGCCACTGTCCAACGCAACACCCGACAGCACGCCGCCTCCACCTTCGCTGTCTCCCCAGTGCACACCAATCCTCTGCGCCTGCGGGGTGCCGAACGGGGTCTCTGATCTTTGGGCTGCCGCCAGCGAAGGCCCACCAACGCCTTTGGAAGCCGTCCCAGCCACACGCGGCGCCGTGGCAGAAGCTACCGCCGCCGCAGCCGCCGCCTCTTCCACCGCCACCGCCGCCGCCGCCGGCTTTCTGTCCTGCCCCTGCTGCTGCTGTGCTGCACCGCTGGCGGGCGCGAGCTGGTTGCCCCCAAGCGTGTGGGCGCCCTGGGAGATGTCGTCCCCGCGCGTGCAATTGCCGCAGGCCCAGGGGCGCCGCCTAACCCACACCCATGCCCACGCGTGACGGTCCCTCCAGCTGCCTTCCCGGTGCTGCCGTGGTCCGAACCTGCATCATACATAGCAAGTTCCAAGTCAGTGTCGCGTGTCAGGAAATGTCTCCTGTCTGTCTGTCAGCACCATATCAACTTCCATCGTATGTGCACTACGACAGCATTCCCCGCGGACCCACCTCTGGTCATGCCCCCGCAAGCCCGCTGCCCCCACCTGGCCCGCCGCCGGTCTATGGCCGCCACCACCGCCGCCACGCCCACCACCACCGCCGCCAGCCACAGCCACGTCAGCGCCGCTAGCGCGGTGGCGGCGGCGTGGCGGGTGGCCACCGCCACCGCCAGCAGCGTGCCGGCGGCGGCGGCCACGGGCATGAGTGCCACGTCCAGGAGCAGCAGCTCAGGACTGTGTGGAGTTTGGGCAAGGGTGGTGTTGATGTGGGAGCTGGTGAAATAGGGGGTACGAAGGGCTAAGGTTTATCGGAGCGAACCACATACTACGTACAATCTGCACAGAGATTCCGCCATGACTTGCTATGTATACCTACAGATGCACTCCACAGCACCGTTTGGTGCACTCACTTGGGAAAGACGACAGGGGGCGGCAGGGGCGTACGGCGCAGGGCTGGCACCACACGCCAGGCGGCCAGCAGCAGGGCGTGTATTAGCAGCAGCGCGCACGCCACGGCCACGACCACCACCTGAGGACCACGTCATTAGCAATGCAAGGCAACGCACGGTAAACGAAGTCGAGTCATGCGTGGAGAGTCCACAATCACAGGCATGTGCATATAACCTCCAATCATGCATTCACGCACGCAGTTTCCACGGGCGTTGTTGCACCCGGCCGTAGCCCCCAGCCACTCACCAGTGTGTTGTATGACTTGGCCTCGGCGGGCGTTACGCTGCGCCCGCCATCCGTCGTACGGCCTCCACCACCTCCACCCCGACCGCTCCCCTGGAGCAGCTTCCTGCAGCCCCCGCCCGACTGCGGCGCCGCCTGCCCCTGCAACAGCCTGCGGCACCCCGGCCTTGCCGCCTCCGCCGCCGCAGGCGCACTGCCATATACTCCGCCCGCCGTCTGACGACTGCTGCCGTACAGTCCCGTAATGTCGTACCGGAAGTTGATCCAGGCCAGGTTCTTCGCCGCCTGGGCGTAGGCCGGGCCCAGGTGTGCTGCGGCGTCCCCTGTGAGTGCGAAGAATTGCGCGTGGCCCACCAGCGCCAACAGCGTGGCGGTGGCCCTGTGCAGCATAAGAGCGCAGGCGACCTGTTACTTGTTTATTTGTGTTTATTTGAGGGATGGCATGGCAAGGACGGCGCGTGGCGCACCGGCGCCAGCAGCACAGCGGCGGTCCTACAGGGGTAAGAGAAAGCATGACACGTGCACCTGCCACGGAGCCAGAGCCAGAGCTTGCCGTAGGGCAAGCATTCAGGTGAGTTGCATTGGTTTGCCGGGTACCAGCTTTGACACCTGGGGTGGTCCCTACCAGGTTGCAAATACGGCGTTTTGCCTACGCAATTCTGCTGAATGTACGTCCGTACCCACCCGCCCGACGCTGCCCCGTATGCCGCCGCGGGGCTGGCCGCGCCGAGGCTCGCGGCGGCGCTGGCGGCCGTTGCGCCCACCGTGGCAGTTGCGGCGGTTGCAGCGACCGTGGCCCCAACCGACGCGCCAACCGACGCCGCCAGCGAGGTTGCGACGACGACGGTCGCGGCGCGGCCGGTGCTGCTGAGGGGCTTGGGTGTGGAGGTCAGGTTCGGCTGGTTGTGGAGGTACGCAGGAGGCGGGGGCGCGGGAGGAGAAGTAGGTGCTGGTGGTGGGGTGGTGTTCCAGCCGCCAGCATAGCTCAGCACGCTGGCGTTGTAGCACAAGCCCAGCGACCTGATGACCCGTGGGTCACCTGCGGGCGTTACGGCTGTGCCGTACGGCCCCTGCGGCCCCACGGTGATGGTGGCGGAGCATGAGTGGGCGCAGCATTGCCTGTGAGGGGTTACGCGTAAAGCGCGAGGAACCCGTGCAAGGCGTCAGGGAAACATGGGCACGCTGGTGCCTGCGCGAGAAGAGAAGGCAGGTTGTTTGTTGTATGGTTTTACAGTTTTGGTCCCCTTCCAGAGCCCAGCCCCATCCCGCTCGAAACACAGGTTGTTTGTGAAGGGGCCATTGCTCGGAAGGTGTGGGACTGGGGCTGGCGACACATCGTGGCTTGTCCTCATTACCGGTACCACAAACCGCACCGAAGGATGCAGGGGTGCTTGCAAATCCGCTGGAGGCGCCTACCGGTGTCTGCGCGCCACAACGGTGCACGAGGCGGCATGCCAGCGCCCAGGCCTGTAACAACAGTACACACCCTGGCTGCAGCTTGCGGTTACGGTACGCAATGCGTTCAACGCACCAGGGCTGCAGCTTGAGTGAAGTGCCGCTGGTGATGGACGCATTGACGTTGCCTTGCGCTTGCTTTGGGGCCTGCAGGCACCGATGGCCGCACACCACCGTGTTCAAAACGGTACGGCACGGCACGGTACGGTACAGTACGGTACAACAGGGCGTGGTGCGGTGCAGTGCGGCACCGGTACGGTACGCAGGGGTGCCTCTGGAGGATGGCCGGCAATGCACCGACGGCGTGACATATGCAGGGAACGCTCCTTTACATAGTGTCACCCGCCCCTCTCCCCTTCGTTTGCCTTTCCTTCCTTGGCTCTGGCTTTGCTCAGGTGAGCCGCATAATGCCTTGTCGTCGCGTTTTGCGGGGTTTTGCTAGGCACACTTATAGGCGCATTTCGAGCCGCCGGCCTGGCCGGGCTCGTCAGCCCTCAGCTTTATATCAATGGGACACTCAAGGTGAGTATTACTCAGGTGAGCGGGTGGGCGTACTCGCACGAGCTTTGTCCTGCTGTGCCGCTGGAGTCGACGGTCGACATGTCTACCCCTCCACCAAGACCAGGTTCCGCTCTACAACGTCACGGCTTTGGTATTAGACTGGTACATATGCAGGGAACCAAGCAAGTGTGCACCGTAGGCTAAGAGCCTGTGATCCGCGCACCTCTAGGGTGTAGAACCAGGTCATGTGCTGCGCTTCGGCGAAGCAGTCCTCTGCGCAGTTACAGAACAAGCGCGCAAACTGACCCGTGGGTCGTGGCGCTTCATTGGTCAGCCAGGAGCCGCCAACCTGGGGTCACAGGGAAGTTGGTGTAATGCAGCAGCTGTCACGTGTAATAGCAGAGCGCCAGGAGGCCTGTTGGAAGGCCGGCATCAGATGAAAAGTACCGATTCCACTGTTGTGTGACGATACCAGTCTGTCTTTTATGTTCTCCTAGTTTGAGAATGAGGGCCTTGGACTTACTTTGCGCTGAGACCAGCACGTGTCGTGTTCCGGGCGGGTGAGGTTGCCGCCTCCCTCCCCAGGTTTTGTCATGTAGTTCAGTACCGAAGGGGCGCCCGTGGGCAACGCATCGGTGTGGTTGTCGTACTTCGCCCACATCTCCACGTAGCAAAAGGGCCCCCGACTTGGTTGGCTAAGCGGTGGCTGCGCCAAATTATCACCTGCAAGGGCAGGGCACAAGACGGAGGTGTGTGACGGCGTGACGCGTGGTATGGCGTTTTTGTTCATCAAAATAGTTCAGCGGTCAGCGCGAGGAGTCAGCATGAATGCCCCCTGTCACTTGCGTATGCTCAAAAGCTAGTGCCTGTCGCTTCGTTTAGCCCTCCGACTTGCCGTGGGGTTTGTACGGACCTCCTGCCGTACACATGGCCATGGCGTACGGCGCAGTAGCCGACTCGTACGTCAGGTTGCAGCTTGCGGCGGTGCAGTCAGAAGGCGAGAAGGCGAGGCTGGGGACGAGGGAGTGGGGGGGTCCCGGGGCAGGAACAGGTCAACACCATGCAGCTGCCCTCAACACACTCACTGACACAACAAATAGCACGTGCTCGGGCCAGTAGAATGCAGGCACGCGGTCATGGGCTGTCCAGCATACCAAAGCTACGCATGGTGCATGGGGCTCCCGCAAGCAAGACAGTGAGATACGCGAAGTAAGCCTGACGTCACCTACCCCTCGGCGATGGCCCTGGTCCTGCCGGTCGGCTCCCTCCACAGGGGCCCGTCCCACAGCGACAGGGACACGTGCCGGGCGGCGGCGTAGCAGCTGCTGTTATCGTTGGTGCCCTCGCTGTTGCTGCTGTTGCTGCTGCCGGAGCAGTTGCAGGACAGCACCACCGTCGACCCTGGGAGGTCAAGGTCCACGGCACCCGAGCGGTACAGCGCCCAGGCGGAGAAGTTGGCGTCCTGTGGACCACATCGCGCAGCGATGTTCCTTGAAAGGAGTCACTAAAGGTTTTGGCGGCTTCCACGGGTCACGGGCAACGTCGGCGACATGCGGTTGTGTGTGCCTGGCGCGGAGCCCGTTGGATGGTCCGCAATGAACCACAAGCACTGACACAGCGTTGCTAGAGTAGCCGCCTTCCTGAGCACAGCTACTTTGCTACATCGCACGTGCAGCGTCTGCCGCTCAGCCCCGAGTGCAGCTTGCTTGTTGTTATGCGCCAGGCGCGAGGCTCAAATCACAATATTAAAAGCTCATTATTAGCACGCAGTCACGTATGCACACGCTTGCACACGCACGGCCTCCAACCCTTGGCCCTCACATCATCAGGGCAGGCACGCACATACCTGATATACATCTGGCACAAAGGGGCAGTCTCCACCACGCTCGGAGCCGCCTTGTACGACCGAAGACTCGCCTCCATCCTCCGTTACGTTCACAGCCGGAAATTGCTTCGTGCTGTTGAATAGGATCCAACCGCCGAGCGGGGAGCGTGGGTTAGCCTCCGGGTGCTGCTGCAGCCGGTCGTAAGCGGCCCTCAAGGCAGCTGGCGCGGACAGGGTCACGGCGCACGACAAGCCGGATCCTTGCATCGCGGATTCGCGGGCAAGCTCCGGAGGTATCGGCGGCGGCGGCGGCGGTGGTGGTGGGTTAACGGGGCGCTCCTCCGGCGGGGGCAGCGGCGGGGGCGGCGGCGGCGGCAGCGGCGGCGGAGGAGGGGCTGCAGGAGGTATGGTTGGCACGGACGTTAGATTTAGAAGTCTAACTAGGATAATCCTACCTAAATTTCTACTGAAAAACGTATAACACTTTTAGTTGTTCTACCATGAGGATTCTCATGTACTGCCGGCCAGCCATGTGTCACGGTAGCCTGCACGCGCCTGTAGACCACTTTCCCGGCTTGGATTTGGGGAGCAAGCCAAGCCCAGCTGTCACAGGGTGCATGTATAAACGGGGGCCATGCGGCTCGTTCAAAGGAGCGCTCCTTGGTTCGTTGGCAGTTGGTTGAGCTGAAGCCGTTCTAACCTTTCTAACATGAGGAAAACGTAGATTCTGCGTAGATTCTAAGATAGAACAAAAACCGTTCTACGTATGCAGCCAACCCTAGCAGGAGGGGTCGGGGAGCTCGGTATGGGATACCCTGTTGACTTGCGGGGGCCAGCACGTCCCAAGCAAGTACATGCATCAAGGTGTACGTTGAGCGCTGGAGCAGTAGGATACTCGCACTAGAAAGCTAGTAAAAGCTGGTTGGCCATGGTACGACGAAAACACGGCAGCGAATCGGCGTGAACCCAAATTACCTCCGTTTCCCCTGCGGCTCCCGTAGGTGTAGTTGTCGGTGTTGTAGCATACGGCCTCTGAGTAGATGACCCGCGGGTCGCCCTCCGCCGTCACCGCCACACTGTGGGGCCCCTGCGGCCCCACACTGATGCTGGCGTAGCAGTCGGAGGTGGAGCACTGCCTGGGGGCAGGTGGAGGTGGGGAGTGGTAGGGTGTGCGATGCGGGTACGTCTGTGGGGCAATGGGCTCATGACATATGGAGGGTGGTCCTGGGCAGGCAGGAGTACGCAGTTTAAAGACACTTTAGGAGTCGAAGTTAGACAGTTGTGTGCGTGCGCATGCATGTCTCCCGCCTGCCCTGCTTGTACCCACCATGGCTCGACCTTCAGCGGCGTCGCCCGGCTTCCCAACGCGGGGGTTGCGCTGGGCTCCTGTGCACCAGGGACACACCCCAGACCCGACGATCACTTTCGTCAACGTTTCACGAGCTATTGCGGGCAAGCAGCTGCTACGGTGCTGCCCCGCTGTGCGCCAAGTCCAAAGCGCCGGAAGCTAAGCAGCAGAGTCCCATGCACAGCAGCCACCAGGCGTGCCTCGCTGCCGGCATAACGCCCGCTGGCTTCGTTTCGCTCGCACATGCTACCGTAGTGGTAAGCGCACAGGTTTTCTGTGATGACAGGTACTTGCCTGCATCTTGCCAAGATCTGACCCTTTCCACCCCACTACCCTGGACAGACCCCGCCCTCTATGCCGACTGACAGCCCAGTTACTCCGCGCCTCTCGCACCGCCCTGCGGCCCGCGCCCCTACCTGCAGGCTGTAAAACCACGTCATGAACTGAGCCTCATCGTAGCAGGACTCGAACGCGTTGGCGCACCAACAGTGGAGTTGAGCATACCGTCCGACAGGCGGCGGCGGAGGGCCAAGGAAGTCCTGTACGACAGACAGCACAGGCGGGCGAACGTGACATCCACGTCTGCCACGTGGCGAGAGGCACGTAACGTGTCCGCGGCAAAGGCGCGAGGTAGGTGCGCATGAGTGCACCGAGCAGCTCCCCCTACAAACTATGACCCATAGCAGCAATACATGATGCAGGGGCCAAGCTGGCCACTTACGCAGCTCTCGCAACCGCCCTGCGCATGCTTGCACGTTGCGCCTAGCGGGCAAAACTGCATCAAGCGCGCACGAGCTGTTCTTGTCCTGGACAACTAAGCTGCCGTGCCGACGCGCTGGCGGGAAACGCTGCTAATACAATTTGATGTAATGCAGTTAGCGAGCATGATACCAAAGCGCACCACACTGTATCCCCAGCTACCGGCTGCGACCGTCGCACTTACCGTGGGTTCGGACCAGCAGCTTCTGTTGGTGGGATGTGTGGTGTTGCGGAAGCTCTTGTCAATCAGCACGTACATGTAGTTAAGCCACAGCGACTCGTTGACGGGCGGTGGGTACGGCGCCGAGGCGTTACGGCTGTTATACGAGTCCCACATGTGGACCTCGCACATGACGTACAGCGTGTAGTCCTCTCCCCGTACGGGCATGGCTAGGTCTCTACCTGCGCCACAACCGCACAGCCAGTACGGCCGTTGCCAGGCGGACACTGGGGAGACATCGACTTGAAGCCTGCTGCTGCGTTACTGGTAACGGCCTGATTGTTCGCGCTTTGGGCACGGACCTACACACAAGCAGTCGCCCGTACGCCTCGCATGCTGGCGGCAGGGGCATGAGCTTGCAGCACCTGCACACGCACGCACCTTGCGGCTCGTACGGCCCGCCATCCGTACAGAATGCGTACGCGTACGGCGCCACATCGGCCATGTACGTCAGGGTGCACCCGCTTCCCGTACAGTTTTCTGGCGAGAATGCGAGCCTGCAGGAGCGAGCGAACACAACGTAGTTCTTTTGTGATACAAAGGAGTACGGCTCAGGGGTGCAAGCGAGTACCGGTGGAAGTGCTCAGCATCGGCTTGCACCCTTGTGGCAGAGTGGCATGGAACCAAACCCGGCGAAGCCTTGTGAGCTTGCGGATACCCACCCCTCCGCGATGGCTCTGGTCGTGCCCTTCGGCTCCATCCACAGCGGCCCGTCCCACAGCGACAGGGACACGTGCCGAGCGGCCGCGTAGCAGCTCCTACCGGCGCCGCTGCTGCCACTGCTGTTGGTGCTGCTGCTGACGGGACAAGGCAGGGGCAGGAAGGCGTGCAGCTCTCTTGCGGGAACAGCAACCACATGTAATGTGGGGGATGTGACAATGTGGTGCAGAGCCTTGAATGATGCGCTACCAGCCGCAGGTGGCGTGTAATGGCCGTACAGTATGTGTGTCGCGCCATGCCCAAAGCCGGACGATCTGAGCACGCACGCCCCCCATCCGGCGTATCCTGGACGGCACCACCTACGGTACCTGCTTGTGGTGCAATTGCAGGAAAGGGCGACGGCAGCACCCCACACCTCCACCGCCACTGCGTGCGAGCGGAAAATGTGCCAGTCGAGCAGGTCCAGGTCCTGCACGTGTGCGCACATGCCATCATGCGGTATTGGAGGTAACATCAGACACCTGGGGGTGATGCCAGTTGGGAATAGCTCAACACGCCTACACTCAAGTAGTGACAGCGACTGGGCACACTAGGGGAACGTCACTGTTATCAGGAAGTCAGCACCTGCACCCTACCGTCAGCACTTGGCCATGGATCGACTAGTACGTGGCATCCTGATGAAGCTGTGACCCTGATAAGGAACTAGCAGGGAGATCTCCCCTGGACTCAAGCCTAACATCCTCACGCCCTCACCCTGTATATATCCGGGAAGAGGGCGCAGTCGGAAGTGTTGGACGGTGAGGAGGACTTTCTGGGCCATATGACCTTGGTGTCGTTGGTCTGACGGGCACCAGGAGGGCATGTGAGGCAGCACGCGCAGTGAGTGAGCTGCCTTGATGTTAGGACTTTTGGCCGGTCACGTCTCACTGCAATGCCAAGGCGGCGTGCCGTACGGCGTGCCACGTGATGGCGGCGTTCTGGCACAAAAGGGAGTGACAGGACTACGTGCATGGGCACTCTCGGCAGCAGTCTGCAGTCCAATGTCCATGTTCGGTGCATTTACGGATGCCCTTCTTGGACCTCACGGCTTACGCATGCAGGCAGGCCCTCGCAGACAAGCACCCCATTGTATCTGGGGGGCCCTGGGGCTACGGGGCTGCTGGTATACTGGTGTACCGTACCTGTAGGTCTGACAGCGCCAGGCGCTGTTGCGGTGTGAGGCCCTCCATGGGTGGCGCTGCCAGTGTGAGGGAGCACGCCGACAGGATGGGCTCGAGCGGTTGGGCCACTGCAGGTCACAGGGGGTGAAGAGAAGAGGTAGGAAAGGGGCGTTGAGGCTAGCTGGGTGGGCGTAGTAAGGGGACGGGGGAGCGGCAACACTAGATTGTTGGTGCGGCGCCGGTGTCGGGCTACTTTGGGGTCTACAATACTGCAAATCAAAGCTATTTGCGTGTGTTAATGTTGAACATTATGCATGTACGTATGTGCGGAGCACGGCGCTTGCCAAGTTGTATCGTTCCGATTGCGAAGAGCGCCAACAGCGCGAAGGGGAAGCCCGCAGTCGCGCGCCAGTAGCCCCGCTTCACCAGAGTTCGCATGGTTGGTGTCATATTGCAACCTTGATTGCAGTGCGTAGAGCGCGTATCGTAGCTCTTGTCTCTCAAGTGGCAACTTGTAACTTCGCTGCCGACCACGTCCGGCATCTACGCTGTGCTGTGGCATCTTCATGATGACAACGTAGTGCCAAAGGTTGAGCATGCACTCGAGACATGCCCAACTGCCGAAGCAAGGTCGGTAGTGATCCGAAACGGATGCGCAAATTCTCTGACTTCAGAAGTGATTAAAGCGGGGACATCCAGTTTTGACAAGACATGGGTGCTGTGTTAAGCTGGTTTGTCTGTCGGAATGTGGTAGACCCATGGGTCTGCCATACGGCAAGTGGGCCGCCAGCCCAGGGGAGCGCCCCTGAGCCAGCGTTGAGCGCGATGCCCTTCAGCAGTGCCAGGCCTTCTGCATTGGCAGTGCCTGCCCGCTGCACCATTCGCTGTAGCATGGCCCCATGCTCCAGATGGCCCACAGCCCCGTAGTACAGTGGAGCGTACGTGCGGAGCGGGAACGTACCGCAGGCCCTGCTCGGCGTGCAGGGTGCCCTGTCGGCATGTTGCCATCACCGCTTCATCGGTGCTGTGGTACAGCAAGCCCGGACTCCCCTCAAGCCCCCTGTGCTACCATACCGTACCCGGTGTTACCGCACGTACGCCAATCGCAACATTGTGTGGAACCAGGGGAGACTTCACTCAGGAGTAACGGCGTCGCACACCAGGTGCTTGCCAAGCACCGAATTCCGAGCCCCTGTAACCTTCTCACGAAGAATTTCAAAAAGGGGACAGTGTCCCCGGGACACCAGCGACGCAGCGACAATGTCAGCGAATTCCTTGATATGTCACACCAGCACACGTCGACATGTGGCTACACTTGCCAGTCTGCATGAAAGCCGTGCCATTGTTGGGCGGAACTTGGAAATGATTGAGCTGTGGACATGTCGTCTCCGACTCCTTCTCCTGCTTACACTCGCACGTTCAAGGCCGCTGGCGTATGTATGTATGGTTTTAAAATTTTGATCCCCTTCCAGAGCCCAGCCCTACCCCGCTGGCGTGTCCGAGTGTCTCTATCATATCTAATCGTATGTACAATGCCGCCAGCCCCGGCGTACGTCCTCGCATTTCAGCGGCGAGCCGCCCCAGGGACCCAGGCTGGCACATGCGTTCAAGCTGTGCGGGGGCCGCCGCCTAGCACGGGCTGGCCCGATGCAGCCAACGCTGTGCCTCGCGCTCATGAGCTTCACCGCGCGTGCAGCACCACCCTCCACCTCGGTTGCACGCAGCCACCACAGACCAGCACACGCCGCCGACCAATGACTTCTTCTTGACATCAGCTGTACCGCCACAGCGCGTGTACGGTATCCAGCATGCTTAGCTGCAGCCCTCCTGACGCCACGCTACGGCTCTCCAACACCCGTAAATGGCCCCGCACATCACATCCCGCCGCCCCACTGCCTGCAGCACCGCCCCCTCACAGCCCCAGCACCTCGCTGCCGCCCATGGCCTCCTCGTGCCCCATGCCCCCCATGGCCATGCCGCCCATCCCCATGCCGCTGCCCATGCCGTCCAGCCGGTTCTCCATCTCCATGTGCTGCCGGAAGATGGGGTTGTTCTTGAACTCCAGGTACAGCGTGAATAGCACGTGTAGCGACTCGATGGGGTTGTCGTACACGGGGATGTCCAGCAGCGTGCACACCAGCTTGGCGTACGTCTTGAGGTCCAGCTCCTGTGTGTGGGTGGGTGGGGGGTTAGGCGGTAGGACGACATACGAAGGGGGGCGGGTTGTGGTGTGGTAGGATGGTTGGGTTAGGGTTGTGGGAGCGTGTAGGTAGTGTGACAGTTTCGGTGCGAGCGCT
>QAXN01000151.1:0-32611 GCA_004335795.1 Chlamydomonas sp. 3222 | reverse complement strand
TAGGACACCAGATGAAGTCCTCCAATGGGTGGGGGGAGGGGGAACAAAGTACTAGTAACGCGAGGGGGGGGGGGGAAGTAGGCGGTAGGACGACATACGAAGGGGGGCGGGTTGTGGTGTGGTAGGATGGTTGGGTTAGGGTTGTGGGAGCGTGTAGGTAGTGTGACAGTTTCGGTGCGAGCGCTGGTGTGCGTGAGCAGTACGCGGGCATGTGTGGGGGCGTGGAGTGAGGAGGCGGGAGTCGGAGGCACAAGCTCCTGCCCGGCCGGTGTAGACGAGATGCGGTTGTTCGGGGGCGATGACCACATGCAAGAGCACCGCCGGACCGCAGTAAGCGGGGTACGCAAACTCTCCATGTTGCAACACGACGCAAGGTACGGAAGCCTGCATACACACGTGGCCTACCACACGTCGCGCGTGCGCAGCGCACCACCCACCACGTCCCCGCTGGGCATGTGCATGGTCTTGAGGAAGGCCTCCATCTCCGGCGGCCACTCCTGCATCAGCGCCTCGATCTCGGGCATGCGTTTGGAGTAGTTGACGGAGGCGGCGGGCTTGTTCTTGTGGATGTCGTTGATGGAAGCTGCAGGAAAGGGCCGGCCATTCGTCCCTTACGTCACACCTCGGCCCAGTCATGCATTTTTTCACCCAGATCAGCATAACGGTTATGTATCACCGTGTCACTGACGTGTCAGCGACACGTAGATGGGTTACAGCACTGAAGCGCAGGTCCCTCCTTGCAATCTAGCATGTTCCTCGGCCCTTTCCCAGACCGCGGCACCCACCAATCCAGCTCTGTATCTTCTTGGCCTTGTCCATCTCCGTGTGCTCCAGCCGCCCCACCATGTCCGCCTTGGCCCCGGGCGCCTCCTTGGACAGCTGCCGCAGCTGCAGCGTCAGCACCGTGGGGTCCGACTGCTTCGCGGCCGGCTCGTCGAGCACCTGCATGTGGGACAAGGGGCCAGCAGCTCAGTGGAGGCAGCATGGAAGGGAGCATGCCTGCTTTTGTCCAGCCAGGGCATTCGGACTTGTATCGCTTATGAGGCAGCCTCGCCAGCATGATGCAGTGGTGGGAGACCAGGATGGGCGGCTTATCCGCAGCATCACGACAGCCACTGATGTGCACATGCCCACACCGCGCGTGAGCTGCAGCCGGCGGCCGCGGGCTAACAACCTTGCAGCAGGCCCCCCGGCCACCGATGCCGTCTCTCCAGCTGCCCAACAGTGCTTCTTAACGCACATATTGACATAGACCGTTGTCATTGACATTCTGCACCCCACACATGCACCAACACGGCCACTGTCACGCATTCCGGCTGAGCTGGGCTAAAAACCCGGCTCAATCCTATCTGACGCGAGAGTGACATCACCGCGAACCCGCCGCATCCTCTTACCCAACCTGAAGCCCAGGTAGTCTGGCTTGGGCATGAAGTCGGCTGATTCCCTGCCGTGCTAGATCCTACCTAACACGCTGACACCACCACACCCCCAAGCCCCCGCCCCCCCCCACATCCTCTTTCCCACCTTGAGGCCCAGGTAGTCTGGCTTGGCGTCCGGTCGCGGCACCTTGATGAACTCGTCGATGCCCCCCACCGCTGGAATGTAGTCGGGGATGAAGGGCTTGAGCTTGGTCTCCAGGTCCACCGTCTGCGGCTTGTAGCGCCCGATGAAGGAGAACAGCTCGCGCACGTCCTCCGGCACGTTGAGGTGCTTGTACTCCTGCAGTGGTGTGGGTCAGGAGGGCGGGACGGGTCAGGTGTAGGGTCGCTTGGAAGTGCGGCTCCCATAGGGTGCCCGTTTGGGGATGGAGGGCAGGGGGAGAGGGTTGGGGCCGGGCGGGAAACAACAGGGGGTGGGGTGATATGCTTCCGCCTCATAGTGTCAACGCATACCAAGCCGTGGCTTGGTGCGTGCGGCGCGGTTGTTATATCGTATTTTAAAGGACACCGAGCAGCGCCGGTGGTTACGGACCAAAGCTGGACGCAACCAATCCACCGCCCCATTGCTGGCGCACGGAGGCGGCAGGCAGGCATATACCCCGCGCAAGGGTGGTGCGCTGCTCTGACCCCTTGGGGCCGGTGTAGGCAGCCAAACCGTGTAATCAATGTAAATATCCCGAAGGCCTTCTACCCACGCAGCCATGAGCCACGTGGCAGTCCGGCGCATAAGCTCTATCACAACCTCTAGCGCACAGCCGAGGTCCAGCTGCCTTAGGCAACTGGGCTGCGAGGTCCACCCACGGGACCGTAGCGGCTGGTCGCCATGCAGTGAGCGCGACAGCTTGAGCACCCCGATAAGCCCATGATGTGGGGCCGGAAGCGCCATGCTCGACGTGCCAACCGTCATATCTGGTGCACGTGACAAGCACGGCATGCAGCCCGTGCCCACGCTGGGGCCCTTGCTCCGTCCCTTCCCTTACGCCAGCTGGCAGCGTAACCCTGCCGTAGGTGCAAGTATACAGCAGGTACCCTTTTCACCGTCTGCCGTGCACCCCCAGCGCATGTCCTCCTAGCCGCCGTGGCTACCAGCCCCAGCAGCTTAGCGCCGGCGCCGCGCCTCAGCCCTGGCGTGAGCTGCGCACCAGCTGCCGGTGCCGCCCGTAGCCTTGCTACCCCTTGGTCGGCACTGCCAGCATCGCTCCAACACTGCTGCGGCGTGCAGCCTGCTGCCCGTGCTGCTGCGCTGAAGCTCCGGATTTCCACTGCTGATGATGTGGCTGTGCGCCGTGCTGATGTTGGGAGGGCGCAGAGCCCCGGCCATGGCCCAAAACTTGCATCCTCTTGCCTCCTTGCCGCCAGTTCGCAGGAGCTCGTGGCCATTCTTTCCCTCGCGACACCGTGCCATCACTATCCTAAGTACCAAGACTAGTGGGCACGCTCACCTGCGCGTTGTACGCCCCCGGTGGTGGTGCATCGTCCGTGCTGCTCCCTTGCCCTGCGTTAGCGGAAAGCGGGGTCATCGCGCCTGAGGGGGTTGGAAGAGAGTTTGCGTTCAGTTGGGGTGTTAGCATCACACAGACCAGCGTTGATAGGATTATCGCCATTGGTGGCGTGTCTTTCCATTCCGAGGGTAGCTGGCTAACACCAGTTGTTTTGCCAAGGCGACTTCCCTCTCCCCCAAAACCCCGCCCCTGCCCCCAATCCCCCCACTGATGACGCTACACGGTGTGCGGCAGGGTGCGCACCATGCTTGGTCCCCGCGTCGTAAGCCTCCGGGGAGATGGTCCGCGCTGGAGCTGCAGGCCCATCGTCCATGTCATGGGACTCGATCAAGGACGCGTCTGTGTGAGATGTGCGCATGGCGTACACTGTTAGGTCCCAAGCTGCGTATCGCGCCCTGCTGCTTTCTTTAATGTCTGTTTACCTCGTGGTACCGCAGGAGGCTCGTCACCGCCAGCAAAGCTCTCCGATTCGCTCAAGTTCACTTCCTGTGCATGTTGACGGGGGTTCGGCCAAACAGTCAGGACCTGCAGCCCATAGGTCCTAATCTTGACTGCTTAGTGAAGTATATACCTCATCGTGGGGTTGGTTCTGCACAACTGTCGACCTCGCGGTCCCTTGGAATTGGTCGCCAAGCTCCCCAGAATACTGCAGTTCAGGGACCCGAGTGTTACTAGGCGACAACCACGTAATTCAAATGATGTTCACTTAGATTTTATGCCTACCCCGTCTTCATCCCGGTAGAAAGAGTCGTCCATGGCAGCAAGGTCTTCGGAGTTCTGTCTTTACTTGTAACAGGGCTGCTGGACTCCTGCTACCTTAGCCCAGCAGCCGACATCACAGTTGCGCTGGTACAAGTCCGTGGAAGCGGGGATGTTGGGACGCGTCGCTCTTTTCCCAGCGCAGTTGTTGTGGCAATACGAAAGACACGGCACCAAGATAGGTTACGATTTGTACACCAAAGCTGCGCATCCTAAGCGGTAGCCAGGCTGATACGGCTCTAACCAGGGGAGGTGCCCCTGGCACCATCCGCCCATGCAGACTGAGAGTTGTGCCGCCCACGGCGGTCCCCTGTGCGATCACAGCCGATACGCCGATTACCTTCAGCTTGTTTGAGACCCACAGATAGTCCCTGAGTCCGGGCGGTTTCCGGTGCATGCAGCACAGAGCGGGTGCACCTCCAAACAGCACATAAGACGTCCAAAAACGATGCAGTGGCCAACGCACAAATCAGCAAATCACTTACTACACTAACAGCGCCTGCCAGTCACTGTGAGCAGCTTTCCCAACACTGGCTAGCTAGGTGCATTGGATGTGACGTGTGTGTGGGTATAAACGTGCTCAAAACGTGGCAACATGTGGGAAACAAGGAACACTCTAACCTGTATCACAACCCAAGAATGCTGGTCACACATGCCAGTCACCAGTGGCACAGGTTCAGTGCATCGAAGGTGGCAACTACTGCAAATCAGCACTGACGAGCAGCATCGCCACATGGGGCTTGCATCCTCATCGCACAACACAGGTCCTAGCCTGGTCCTGGCCTCCTGCTCTAACCCACTGTACGTACAAGGAGGGCGTGACGCCAACGAACAACGGTGCGTTCCGGGCCAGTGCGCGAAATAAAGTAGTATAGTAAGCTAAAAACGAGTGGATTTATGTGCCGATGTATGTACGGGATGTGCCGCCCCCTGGCCTCAACAGCTCTCTTCTCCTGGCCTTCCCTGCTCGCTGCTCCCGTTCCTCCCAGCCACTACCCCTCCCCCTCGCTCAGCCTCGTACGACACCTCACACAGTCAATCCACCGTCAGGTGGGGCACGTGAAAAGGACTGCCGCCCGGCGTTTTACGAGCCTGGGGGTACGATGTCAAGATGCAAAGGACCTGCGTATCGCCGGTAACCACGAGGCGGCTGACGTGCGCGGTGGGTGCCTGCATTCACAATAACAATCAACCTCACGTCTCGAGGTGTTGCACGCACGTACGCATCAGCTGCGAACGCCCACCGTAATCCACTCCCGCCGCACTGAACACACACCCTACCGCTTCCTCATCAGAGCACAATAAGCCCTGTTGGTGCTGGCGCTACTTTGCCGTACCAGCACTGCTGTCGATGGACGCGCTTCCCGGGAGCGACTGCAAAACGGGGCGTTCAGTGCAGGAGCACAAAGTCAGGTTGTTCAACCACCCCGCAAAAGCACATGGCAAGCACTTGCATGCCCCCGACCTAGCAGAAACCGGTCAGCAGCAGCACACCCCGCGTACCTTGGTCCGGGGTGCGTACGAGGCCCGTGTGCCGAAGATGCTGCGCTGCGGCAGCAGCAGCGGCAGGGAGCTGCTGCCTCCGCTGCTGTCGCTGCTGCGTGCGCCCTGCAGCATATAGCTGCTGTCGGCTCGGGCCAGGGAAGCGGCGCGGGCCAGCTGCGTGAGGTAGCGCACGGAGGAGCGGCCGCTGCCCTCCACCATGCCCCGGAACAGGGACTGCGGCGGGGGGCGGAGTGTGGGGGGAGAGAGGGGCAGGGGGATCGGGACGGGTAGAGTCAGGGGCATGGTGGCACGTAGGAGGTGTGCTAAGGCGCAGGCACACAGACGGCGGACCGCGGAAGATGATTGGTTGAGTGGTGCGCTGCGCAGGACAGCGGGGCTGGCATGTGTTGCGTTACGCACTCCCCTTGCGCCGACCAGGTATACCGTGTATCCCGCACCATCGTATACCAACTCTATCACTGTTGAGCCCGATGCCTCCAGATTACTACACGTACACACCCACCTCCTTCCGATCCAGCAGCTTCACGGGCTCATCCGCCTCCACCACGCGCCCCGCCTCCAGCACCACAACCCTTCAGTGGGGGAATGAAAGAAACACATGACCGTGGGCGGGCTTGCATGTTTGTGTGCGAAGAGGAGAAGACGTACGGCAAGCCAGCCGTGCCTACACGCCCACGTCCTTGAGCCCATCGGTACTCCAGAACCCCACCTGTCTGCGTCTATGATGGTGTGCAGGCGGTGTGCGACCGCAAGGCACGTCACGTCCCCGAAGTGCAGCCGCAGCGCGCACTGGATGTGGGCGTCCGTGTCCACGTCCACGCTGGCAGTGGCCTCGTCCAGCATCAGCAGCCGGGACCTGTGTGTTAGGTGTGTTTTAGGCGTGGGTTAGGTGTGTGAGAATATGTGTGTCCGCGTCCGTGCTGGCGGTGGCTTAATCCAGTAACAGTAGCCGGGACCTGCTTCGACCTCAACACCCAGTCTGTGCCTCAGAAGGAGGCAGGTAACGAGCATACTACCGGTGCGTGGTCCCCCCGCAACAAGAGCACGAGCTTGAGCATATGCTGGTGCGCGGGTTCCTCCTCACCTTTGAGCCAGCTGCTCCGCCTGGCACAATGACAAGCTGTACGCTGCTGCGATCCCGATCGGCAGCCCCAGACGGGGTCCAGCACTCAGCCATGTCCCCCCACACGCACCTCCGCAGCATGGCCCGCGCGAGGCACAGCAGCTGGCGCTGCCCCAGCGAGAAGTTGGCCCCTCCGTCCGCCACGCCGGCCTCCAGCTTGCCAGGCAGCGCGCCCACGGTGCAGCCCAGGCCCACGGCCTCGAGAGCCTGAGGATGGGGCAACGTATGGGCGTGCGGGGGCTAGGCGGGTTAGTGGGCGGCACCAACGATGGCGCACATGAGCACAGCAGTCACAGAGTCCAGGCAACGCCTTGGGCAGCCAGTCCCAGCAGGAACCTGCCCGAGCACTACGGGCCACCTCCTTGTTCACACGTTCCAGGTGACATGATGCAATCGCATCATGTACTGCATACGGCTCCTGACGCATGACGCCTACGCGCTACCGGTGTCAGTTCGAGCTTGTGGTTGGGCGCAGGAGCGGTGGGACGCACCTCCCACAGCTCGGGGTTAGTCGTTGTGCTGAAGGGTTCCAGGTTGTGCCGCATGCGAACGCGACCGCTCTCTGTGCGTCTTTTTAATACACATGCCCTGATACACATGCCCTGCAACCCACCTCCCCCAGCTCGGGTCGGTTGCTGTGTTGAAGGGTTCCAGGTTGTGCCACATGCTACCCCGACCGCTCTCCGTGCATCTGGATAATATACAAATGCCCTGCAACGCACCTCCCACAGCTCGGGGTCGGTGGCGGTGCTGAACGGATCCAGGTTGTGCCTCACGGAGCCGCTGAAGACGCAGGGGTCCTGCGGGATGACGCTCATCTTGGAGCGCAGGTGCCGCAGGCCCAGGCTGGCAATGTCCACCCCGTCAATGAGGATGCGGCCGGACTCCGCCTCCACCATGCGGAACAGGGCCAGCAGCAGGGTGGACTTGCCGCTGCCCGTGCGGCCGGCGAGGCCGACCTGTGTGCGTCGGGAGAGGGTATGGATCGGGGGGTGCACATGGATGGATGTCCAGCAGCAGGCTCGACTTGGGCCGTGCGCCGGCAAGCCTCACCTGGCGTGAGAGTGGTTACGGTGGCGTCAGGCGTCAGGCAAGGCTAGGAGAGGCTGGTGCAGTGGGAGGGCCCAGGCGACGCACGCTACGGTTTGTTGAGAAGTTTGAGAAGAGCTGGGCCACGGCGCACCTTCTGGCCAGCCTCCACGCTGAAGGTGACGCCCTGCAGCACCAGTGGCATGCCGGGCCGGTAGCGCACGTGCAGGTCCTGGTGATGGAGAGGAGGGGAGAGGCAGAAGTTGTCCATGACAAGTGGTACTGCTACTGTGCAACGCAACATGCGGAACGCTTGGGCAATGGCCCGAAAGGCGTGGGTACGGCGGGGCCTGGATGACCAGCAAGCCGTGGTATGGTCACGCACGGGCGTTGTATTGTACGTCGCAGGAAGCGTGACGTTATTTCCGTGAGCAGCCTTAGGCCCTGCGGCCTAGGTTCACCCTGTGGTATGTGCAACACAGCCGTGTTCCGCCCTCACCTGCACCTCGATGGCGCCCCCCGAGGGCCACTCCTTGGGCATCGTGCTGAGCACCTCGGGGGCGGTGTCGGGGGCAGCCTCCGGTTCGGGCTTCAGGTACTGGGGGACAGGATTCGGGGGAAAAGGCAACAACACAGGCCGTGTGATCGTGAACAACACATCTGGCCCCCCCACCATCATAAGACACACCAAGTACATGTCCCACCGCTTTCAGGGGCACGCCGGCTTGCACTCCTGAGCACAAGCGGGGCATGGGCCCGTATTGCAGCCTCACTGCGCATGCCCGCATGCCTCCTCCTTCGCACCCGCATTCTTATTCTCTTTACCTGCACGATCCGCTCCACGGAGTTGAAGTCTGCCTCGCTCTTGGAGAACATGTTGGTGCCGTGCTTGAGCAGGCGAGTCAGCTCCAGCGCGTACGTCAGCACCAGGCCTGCAAGGCCAGGCTCGATGCCGCCCTGGATGCACAGCACGCCTGTCGGGCAGACCGGGGGCGGGCATGCGTGCAATGGCTGTGAGGTACATGCACGCTAGGCTAATAATCTCGGTGCAGGTGCATGGAGGATGGAGGGCTAATCCTGGCATCATGAGATATGATAGTGTCTATGAGATATGATACTCTATAACTATGAGATATGATACCATCTAACTTTTTCAGCGCACGCACGCTGCAAGGAACAGCGGAGGCCCCCGCATTGCCACTGCGCGCCCCGGCTCGTATGAGTGCCGCCAGCCCTAGCACGCCCAGCCGTATGGCTGCATCCCTTCCCCAGAGCATATCCTTTACGTAAGCCAGTTTACTATTTGCCTTTAGCCTGTGCGGCAACTCACCCGCCAGCGTGAGCGCCGCCAGCCCCAGCACGTCCAGCCGCATGGCCAGCCAGCCCGCCGCCAGCTTCTGCGTCACGAAGGCGTGTGCGTTGCGCTCCAGCAGCGCGTCGCAGCGCGCCACCAGGTGGGCCGCCAGGCGGTGCGCGCGGATGGTGGGCACGCCCGCCAGGGCCTCGGCGAAGCGGCTGCATAGGCATATGGATGCGTGCGGGGGGAGAAGGACGCGTTAGCCCCGGCGGGCAAGCCTTGAGCAGACGTCGGCGCACCAAGCAGAGACCGGCACGCCAGCCCACGCACCGCGCATTGCACTGTTCACAGAGCGTCTTAAGATTCAGCTGCCCCATGCTGCACCGAGTGACAGGGCCCACCTGTATATGGGTGACCTGGTGATTGACTCAATGCGCTGTAGCTCCCGGGCGGCGGGGATGTAGTACCTGTGGCCAGCACGGCGCGTGCAGGAGGGATGCATCAGACGCACGCTCACGCCGATAGCGGCCGCACCAGTAGGTCATGAGACGCACAAGGTAATCACACAAACGAAATGTACGCCTCATGACTGCTTGCCTTTGACTGGCGAAGTAGATGACGGTGAGGGGCACCAGCGTCACCCCGAACCATGGCGGCCACCGTGATCACTCCCCGGGTGGCGGAGGTGCAAGCGAGCAGACCCGCAGCATGCCACACCTACGTCAGCACTCCGCATGCATCCTGCTGCACATAAATTCATTCTTGCCCTGCTAACCTCTGGATGGTGAAGTATATGATGGTGAGGGGCACCAGCGCCACGCCGAACCACTTGGTGGCCACCGCGATGACCCCCAGGATGGCGGCGTAGGTGGCCACGGTGCCCGCGAACTGGATGAGCGAGGCGGGCAGCGTGGAGTCCATGATGTCGGTGTCACGGGAGAAGCGGTTCAGGATGCGGCCTGTGGGACGAGAGGGAGGGATAGGCGGTAGGACGGGAGGGAGGGAGGGCGGCTAGAGGGGTCAGCTGGGGTGGTTTTGACGGAGTGCACTTGAGGGTTTTGTCGCGAGAGCAACAGTTCAGGACGCGGCCTGTTGTATGTGGGGCGCGTGAGACGTGGGCGAGGAGGCACGAGGCAGGCGTGTGCAGGGCGCGTGGTGTGGGTGGTGGGCACACCCGTAAGCAGCTGCGTCTGTCCCCGAGCCGTTCCAGCATGGGCTACACCAGTGCCGTATGGGTGCCCCAAGCAACATGTGTGCGTCGTGTCCAGCTCGAAGGCGTTGCTGATGGAACAGAAGAATCCCGCTTCTGTGCACATGCACCCATGTCGCCATGCGGCAACGCAAGGGTAACCCGTGGAGCCAACCAGGACCCACCGGCGGGATTGGTGTCGAAAAAGGACTTTGGCAGCACCAGCACGTGGTCCAGCAGTCGGTTGTGGGTGTTGACCGCGGCCCGCAAGCAGAAGAAGAGAAAGGTGAGGGAGCGCGCCAGAGCCAGCATGCCGTACGCCGTACTGAGCATGACGAAGACGCCGAGGTACACGGCGGTTGTGGTGCCGTACACGTCAGCGAACCAGCTGCCCACCCACTTGTCGGTGTACACGCGGGCGACCTGTGGGTAATGTGAGGGGGCTGGAGGTGTGTGTGGGAGGGACATTGGAAATCGCAGGTAATGCCAGGAAACTGCGTGTGCGGCATTGCAAAACAGTAACTCGCATTTTATGGGGACCAACGCCCACGAGGTGCTGCCATTCGTGCACCATGTGCTAGACCCACCACAGGCCAGTCGCCCACCTGCTCGGCAACAAAGAGCAGCGCCATGGGCGCGCAGCACATCCAGCCGCCTCCAGCCTGCGGGAACATGCAGAACAACAAGGGGTGTATGTTGAAGTCTTGAAGTGAAGTGGCCTTCTCTTGCCAAATTCCGGCCCTAGCCACCACGCTGTACAAACCCATACTAAAATCTCCAAGCCATGCTCCACAAAACAAGTCCAAGCAGGTCCAAGCCACGCACCTCAAAGTAGGTCTTGATGACAGCTCCGCTGATGCCGCCCACCTCCCGCGCCTCGACCGCCAACCGGCTACGTGCACCAAAGGAGCCCAGCTTGCGGAGAAAGTCTAAGCGCTGCGAGCCCAGCGTCAAGCTGGCCCCAGCCGCCGACCGGATACGGCCGCCAAACGAGCTGAACTTGCGGATGGAGGTGGATCGCTGCGAGGCCAGGCCCGAGTTGGCATCGGCACCCGACCGGCTGCGGGCACCAACCGAGCTGAAGTTGCGGGTGTAGTCAAGGCGCCGCGATCCCACAGGCAAGCTGCCCCGCGTGGTGCACAGCGGGGGCGGCTCCGCGTTGTCGCCACCTTCGCCACCCTCCTCAGCGGCCGCCCCCTTGCCTTCCACCGCCGCCGTGCATAGCGGAGGCGGCTGCGCGCTGCAGCCATCTTCTTCATCCCCGGCTGCAGCACCTCCCTTTTCTCCCCCCTGTGCGGCCGCTGCCGCTGCCACAGGCCCATGGCTGCTGGAGCTGCTAGCACCCGTCGAAATTTTGGCGCTGACGTCGTGCCCCCCTTGCAGAACGTTTCCCACGCTGAGGAAAGGGGAGCCTTGAGCGCATGCAGGCGCGGTTCGCAACGCCTCCACCTTGCCCGCTGTCTCCCCACCAGCCTTGTCTGCAGGTGGTGACGGCTCTGGTTCGGCATCCAGCGCCTCATCATGGCTCAGCTCAGCAAGGTCTCCGAGGCCTGGGACGGGAGTGACGTGGAACCGTGTGGAGGACAGCGTCAAGCATAATCGTGTGCTATTAGGGCTTGTCCGTTACGGGGCTGCAACGAATGCAGGTTGTGGCGTTATCAACATGGTATCACGCACCGTCACGGACACCACCCCGCCTAAAGTAGCTGGCTGTGGCCGACTTAAGCAGGGCCAATAACGCGCTACACAGGCCTCGTGCCGCCGCCTAAGGAGTGCACCTACCGACCTCGCCCTCACCCACCTCCAGCAGGTCCTAGCAGTTGCCCTGCGCGCATGCCAAGCCCCTAACCCACGCTAATACACAACGCCCGGTCCCGACCACCCACCCGCCTCCAGCAGGTCCTGGTAGCTGCCCTGCGCTCGGACCCGGCCGCCCTCCATCCACAGGATGCTGTCGGCGTGCTGCAGGTACTGCAGCGCGTTGGTCACCAGCACCACCGTCTTGCCGCGCAGCACGCCGCGAATGGCCTGCAAAGTACATGCATGGCCGTCCTAAACAGGTGCGCAATGAGCTCATCAGCTATGGTAACAAGCAACGCGGTCGTGCGCTGCAGCATGCCGCAGGTGGACTGGGTGGAAAGGGAGCGGCGCAGGAGCGTGAGAGTGCAGCAGTGCTATGCCGCCATCTAGTCGAAAGCACTGTGCGGCCCCTGCACAGCACACCACACCGCAGAGGCGCAGCCCTTTTATGAAAGTTAGACCGCGTGCGCCAGCCATTCCGCGCGCACCTTCTCGAACAGCGCCCTGGTGCTCCAGTGCTCCCCCGGGGGGCTGGCACATGGCAGACCATGGGCACGCACCATTTACAAAGCTCACACTGCAAAACCATCACACCCATACTCCGCGCAGTGCACACCTTTTCGAACAGCGCCCTGCCCACGTGCGGATCCAGGGCAGACAGCGGGTCGTCCAGCAGGTACACGTCAGCGTCGGCGTACAGGCCACGTGCCAGTGACACGCGCTGCCGCTGGCCGCCGGACAGCGCCGAACCGCGGTCCCCCACGCCTGCAAGGTCCCCGCCGGACAGCAGGGACATGTCGGGGCCCAGCTGGGCAGCCTCCAGGGCGGTGCGGTAGCGCTTGGAGTCCATGGGGGCGCCCATCAGCACGTTGTCCTGGGGTGGGCCCGAAGGGGTAGCGGCGTGACCGCTAAGACACAGTACTACACACACACATCTCCATCGCGGCTCATGCCCAAGGCAGAGCGCCATATAGCTAGTGATGCACCGACATGTTGGGACCGTACCTTTGGTGATTTGCTGCTCATTTCTCTGGCCCATGACTTTTTTGAGTCCCCTGACCCGTTGCAACCCTGGCCAGTGGCCTCACGACAAGCTGTGGACCTCCCTGACCCATGAATACGGTTCTCGGTCCACCCACCTGCAGCGTGTCGCTGGTGACCCAGGCGCTCTGCGCCACGTATGCCGTGCGGCCGCCCACCTCCACCTTGCCCTCGCGCCGCGCCAGGTGGCCCGCCAGCGCCAGCAGCAGGGAGCTCTTGCCGCTGCCCGCGCCGCCAACCACCATGGTCAGGGAGCCTGCAGATTGCACCCGCCGAGCGCAAGCACGGTCGTCATGTATGGGTACAGCGGACAAACGGTTAACTGTTGTAATGCGAGCAGTAGTGCGCTCTAGCCGCTGCCCGCGCCGCGAACAACCATGGTCAGAGAGTCTGAGGGTGACGGCAGGTTGGACAAGCAAGGCGCCTGCTTCAACGCCATGCATGCAGCCGGGAGGCGGATCGGGCATGATATGGATTTGGTGGTGCAGGCCAGGACAAGGCAAGCAGGAACATGTGAGCATGCCACAGGCGGACCCACCAGGCTTGGCGAAAAAATTGATGTCGGCCAGGGTGGGCCGTTCCTCGTCAGCGTCCCAAACGAAGGTGCCCCCGCAGATGGATGCGGTGCCAACGGGCGTCCTTTCTGGATCGCACTGCGTGAAAGCGGAAGGCAAGCGGAAGGCAAGCAGTGTGAAGCAGGGGACTTTATGTCAACCTACAAGCCCCATGTTCGCTCCCCACTCCCAAGCGTGTACGTAGCACAACAGGAACTAGCCAATACCACGTGGCCTGCACGGGTGCGCAGACCTTGGTAGCCTCCGTGCAGATACAAGCGAAGCCCCATGCATGCGCCTGCCCGCTGCTGCCCTCCACCAGCTCCGCTCGCACCCACACCCCGCAACACACACCGCACCCGCACCCGCAGCTGCACCGGCGCCGCCTCATCCCTCAGCAGGAAGCCCTGGATGCGCCTCAGCGCCACCCGTGCGTTGGCGGTGCTGGTGGCCAGCACGGGCAGCACCGCCATGGGCAGGCGCAGCAGCGAGAAGAGCGCCAGCGCGGTGTAGGCCCGAGCGGGCGTCAGGCTGCCCCCGGCCAGCGCCAGGGAGCCAAAGGTGAAGAGCGCCACGGCCACCGGGCAGAACAGCTTGATGAACTCGAAGATGCCCTGGTGTTGGATTCATGGATTCGTATTATGACGGTCAGGGTGTGTTGGTACGCTGGGCAACTGCAGGGATGATGTTGTGGGCCGGCGCGGAGACTTAGTGGTGCGGTTATGCTAGCAGCTGGTGCTTGCAAGGGGGCGGTTTCGGTGGTCTGCTGCTGGCCACCGCAACGCAGTGTGCAGCAGCAGGTGCACTGCATTGCTCCGAAGCCGTCTCGGGACAAGCACCGGACCGGCACGCTTCCTTACGCACCTGCCAGAACGTCACCTTGCACAAAATGCGGGCCTCGTGCGCGCGGCTATCCAGGATCGCTGTGCGGAAGGCTGGCTCCCACGCCGAAGACTTGACAAACTGTGGGTGGGGTGTTGGGTTGACCACGTGAACAGGAGGAGCATGGTGGCGCAACTGGGCAATTTACCCAGGATCTGGACCAGACCTTAGACCCCACCTGGATGCCGTTGATGAGCTCGCTGGTGTGGCCCACGCGTTTGTCCGTCCACTGCATGGTCCGGCGCCGCAGCGTGGTGAGCCGGGCCGTGAGCATGCCTGTAGAGGTACACCGACCAGCGCCACACAATGTCATCGCAGGCAGCTGCTACCACCTGCGGGCCCTGTACGACGTGCTCACCACAGATAGTACCAGGCCTTGGATGGACAGAGAACGTATCATGCATGTAGAGGTACCACACGACCGGCGCCATACGGTCCTGTGTCGTGTCTAATTGGCCCATGCAGTTCAGCCACTGCCACCTCGGCAGTGCGCAATTCATCCGTTACGAGCATGACTGTCTGGCCCTGTAATGCACAGTGATGCACCATACGACAGGAGCCTGGGCACCATGCTGGTGACCCCGTCGCTTACCGCCAGTCCTAGAAAGGCGTCGCACCGGATGGGTGAGGTACCACGAGAGTTCCCCACCACCCACCCGTCAGCGGCACCAGGGCCAGCAGCACGCCCAGCCCCACAAAAGTGGCCCAGCCGACTTCGAACCACAGCAGCGCTAGCACGACAAGCACGTAGAAGGGAGAGCACCACATGGCGTGGACGGTCACCATGACCTCCTGCGGGTCAGCGGAGCCATTTGGAGGTACATTGTTGTAAGGAGGCCGCCGTGTGCAAGACCCCGTATGAAGGCCAGTGTTCACGGCAAGCAAGAAGCGGCACTAGGGGCTCGGGGTTTAGTGGCATTGAAATTGGCGCAGGTCGCGATTTCGACACCGTTGCAGGGGGACCTGCTGCGCTGCGAGTCCAGGGTAAGTGGGCGTGTACGGCATACAGTGTGCGTTCGTAACAAGGCTAGCAAGAGAGCACGTACGGCGTACGGTGTGCGTTGACATGTGCTGATGCATGCACAATCACCGCGGGCTGGCTCTGACCCACCTGCAGCCGCTGCGCGTCCATGGACATGAGGGTGACCACCTTGCCCGCGCTCTCAGCCTGTGGTGACCACGGGGCGCAGTCAGTGCGTGAGGGCCCCGCCAAGGGCGGTAAGAATGCAGTAGGCAGGCAGGCCACGCCTTGCTTAACTCCACTCATCCATACAGCAGCCAAGACCCTGCTCCACCAGCTGAACACGCATCAACCACCGTTATGAAGTCAAGCAGGAAGACGGCACGCAGGGAGCAAGTTGCATCCCGACCCGCCCGTCGCCACGGCGTGCCTGGCCTCACACTGCACCTATCCGCTCCACCCTATCCAGCCGCACCTGCAGCGCGGCGCTGCTGAGCCTGAGGCACATCACGAACAGCCGCCGCAGCCTAACGTAACCCACTACATTCCTCCCTGTCATGTGGGCTCTGTAGGCACGCCAGCCAGGGCACACCGACCCACCTGCAGCGCGGCGCTGCTGAGCCTGAGGCACTTGCGGTAGATGGCGGCCATGAGCGCATTGCGCATGCGCGTGCCCAGCGAGTACAGCAGGAAGTTGTGGTGGTTCTCGCACAGGGACTGGATGGCGGGCGCCAGGAACAGCCCGATGACGAAGCTGCAGGCACCGCGTGCAGCGGCAACGGTGTTACGATAGCTTCGTGTCGCTTGGCATGGTGCACATAGTGATCCCAGCCCACTTGCACTGCAAGCAAGGTGTTGATGTACTGCGGGCCTGCCTGCCCTCCCGCACTCACAGATATAGCTCATCCCGCGGCCGGCACGTGACGTCCGCAGCCGGCTGCTTGCGCTGCGCCGCCGCGCACTGCAGGCCGCTCACGATCTGGCGCAGCAGCAGCGGCCCCGCGAGGGAACACGCCTGAGCAACCAGGTACAAGGCCCCAGTGAGCAGCAGGGTGCGGACATTGCCGTGAAGCAGTGCGCGCTTCAGGTTGGGTCTGCCTCGCCGCTGCTCCTCTTGCCAGGCGGGCTCAAGGTTGCCGTACAGGCGCTGTGTGGCCACGGAGGGGTCGGGGATGAGGTGCTCGGGATCCAGCCGGGTGCGGTAGCCGAGGGCGACCAGGGGGGCCTGCAGTTGGGGAGAAGAGGGTTGCAGGCAGGGCGAGCACATGAGGGAGGGGTGCAACGGTGTGGGGCGGCGGGTGGCGAGGAGGCCGAAGGGCGCGAGGCGGCTGAGGCAACCGGCAACTGGTGCCGGTGCGGTAGGTGGAGAGACAGGGATAACGGGGGATGCGGTCACGAGATCTGTTGTACGGCGCAGGGGCACTGGTCCATACCCCTGAGCGATCGAAATTATGCTGAGTCAGGCAAAATGTAGTAGTACAGTCGGTACAGGCTCACCCCTGCCAGGGGCTGGTGGTTAACGGTCAGGTGGTGATGAGGGCTAGCGTACACACTACACAGCGGGGGGCCCCATCCGATGTCTGCCATGGGCGCTGCTCCCGCCCACAGTAGGACGGCCTCCTTTTGCTGCCAACGCAACATGCACGCATGTACGGCATGCGTAGTCACAGCACATTATCTTTGATAGCCTTGCTCACCGAAGCTGCTCGTCAGCTTGGCGCAGCAGAGCAAGTGCCAACGCACGTGCACCGACAGATCAACCATACGAACGGCACTTCGCGCTCGCACCGAATCATTTGGGGCCACATGCCCCTTTCACAAACGGTTACCTGGCTCAAACACCGATTGATGGAATGCCATAACAATCTTGCAAAGGCTGGAATAGCGCTATTTGCATAACGAAAGCAACGAGCCGAGGAACTAGAGCTGCGCGCCTACTCGCCAGGCGTACACTCGTCTGACACATTAGTCCGCCACTGTTGATCACATGCTGATCCGCGACCGTCTAATGAAGAACTCACCACGTCCAAGAAGAAGGCGCGGCGCAGCCAACAGCTGGGAGCCACAGGCCCACAGCGGTGCACAGGGGGCGTTTGCACAGGTGCCGAAGCAGGAGGTTCTCCTCTGCCCACCACATGCGTTGCTGCCTTTGTATTGTCTTGCAGCCCAAGGGATTTTTCCATTCCTGCCATTTCTGGTTGCGCCACCCCTACGCTGCCTTACGGTTCAAGACGTGCAGGTCTCGCAGGAGGCCCCAAGGGCCTTTCCGCACATCTCCCGCATCCCATTGATGATCGTATCGATTGAAACTGTAACATGCAAGCCGTCGGAACTCCGCTAAGATTCTCCCAAAGCTCCTGGAAGAGGTCCGAGCCCTCCTTTTAAAGTACGGCCCTAGTGAGGACCAGATAGGCGGATGGATTCGTAGTTTGTAATAATGTGATTGTAAAAACATTAAATTTGATTATATTACATGGTACCAAGCCTTGGGGGTGACAGAAAAGAACAAAAGACTGACTTTGCCGAAAGGGCCTCCTAACCGCAGTGCGAACCACCGGCCGGAGATCCCGACAAAATCTCAGCTGCTTGGATTAAAAGCCTTTATATCTACACAAGAAGATCAGGCTGTAGTAAGGAGTGTTTGTGGTCCAGTGCGTCACAGGCTTAATATCGTCCCCGGTCGGTTCAGATCGCACTTCACCGGGCAGCCGTTCCGCTGTTGCAGGATAATAGAGATTGAAATTAAGAGTTACTGTCTACTTGCTTCGCAATGGGAAAAACCCTGAGGCTCCTGGTGCACACTTTCCAAGGTAACCGTCCCTGCAAGCGACCGTGAGGTTACTAGCGTAGGGCTTTTCCGCCGAGCAGAAGCAATGTTATGTTATTCTTCAAATTAAGGTAAAGTAATTTGAGATACATTTATAAGGCAGTTCACATTGCTGCTCGGAATGGCTGCCACCACGCGCCACGTGGCTGCGGGGGTGTGGCGGAGGAGGCATCCGGTAAATGCAGCCGGGCCCAGAACGACCACCATAACTACAACACTGTTGTAGGCAGCTCATTCGGACTACATGGACTACACTTGGAACCAACGGGGCGGTCCCTAGGGACTGTCGCGTGCAAGGGATCGGTGGATCGTGGAAAGGTTGTTGATAAAGAGGGGGCATATGGCAAGCTCCAAGCCACCTTCCAAGGGCATGGCGGCTGCATTCATACAGTACGTAACATGCTATTACGTAGTAGTCAAGATGCGTTCGGCCTGACACGCCAGGGTCTTGGTCTCCATCGTACGGTACAGGTAGGTTACTAGGTAGGTGCCCTACCACATTGGCGCGGGGAGTGAACGTCCCTGCACTCCGTCATCCTCCGTTCCTCCCAGCGACTGTCGCGGCCTGCGCTGGCGCCAGTCCACGAGCCGTACCGCATACGCCGGCCTGTGCATGTAGATGTTGCAGGGAAGGAGTCAACAGCGGTCAGCACCTGGGATTGTGGCCTAGATTGTGGCATACTGCTGTGCTACTCCTACTGGCGGGTGTGCCCACAACTCGCCACCCCGCTGTTCCGTTAACCTGCCCATGAGCGGCCCACGAACAGCCTCCCAGTGCAGTGGCTTACCCCAAGGACGTCCGTAGGGGGCAACCGCAGCAAGGCAACCGCTTCCTCCCTTCAAGGCGCACATATCAGTACCTAGGTTGCCGCGCAAAGCCAGCCCAGCACCTCCCACTCCAGGACGGGAAGCACGGCCTGCACACGGCACATTCATACCCAATCCACACGGTATACATAGGTCTGCTTTCCGCGTCATACCTTGCAGATCATCACATTGCACTCCTCCAGGCAAACCAGCAGGTGGTTGGAGCCAGCAGGGCGGTGAGCAGGGGAGAAGCACTTGGTTGCGCAAGCGTCGGCCATTCCGTCCAGCCCAGTGCGTCCCTCCACTGCATACTGCTGTGCCCTCACGCCTCAGTGCCAGTCTGACAGCTGGCACGCCCGAGCTATATGTTGGCCGTTGCCGACGGGGGACATCGGCAACATCCTTGCACTCCATAGAGCTCGCAAGGGCTGCAAGAGACTTCCTTCTGGCAGAAAAAAGACGGTAAGTACCATGCAACTTTAGCACTTCGGTTGAGTCCGCGCAGCTGTCGCAGGCTGTGGTCAAGGTGACGGCAGAGTCACACCGTTTTGTCAGTGGTTCAAGCCAGCCGCGTAAAGAAGTTAAGCTTAAAGCGTATATAAGCAGGAAAACGGATGCGCGGCTGTCAATAGACGTGTCCAGTTCAAGCCGATCCATCGACTATGCACAAGAGTCAACACGGCACCGTGAGTGAATTGACAAGAACGTCCATAACTTCATCAGTGAGTCACAGCTGTTTGAGTTGTCGTGCCGGCCCATGCTGCGTTTACTGCGAGCTCGCGGCCCACAACGCCAGCACGTGGGCATCCTGGCATACGGTGGACAAGGTGGACAGCTGGCAGCCGAACGCCGTCAAACCCGTATACCCGGTGTACCAGCAGCCGTTGGGCTCACGACCTCCACATGGTCCCATGGTGCTGGCGTGTGTGCTGGTCCCGCCTGGTCCCAACCACCCAGGACACAAGGGCATGCAACCCTCCCGCCGTACCGGTAGTTGACTCCAGCCCAAGGCACCTCAGAAACAGCTCAGAAGAGCTTCCCTGCCTCAGAAGGTTCGCCAAGACTCCACCTTTGCTCCTGGACCGCCGCTCTGCGAATCGCGGCCCGGCGCAAGAGTACCCTTGCTTGTTCAGTAAGACACCGGTAAGCAGCCCCACCGCAACGGTCCCAACTGTCCTTCAACAACTCCTTGCTGCACCACGCATCCACCAAACGTCACCACCGCACGTAACGACCGCACCTGCATGCACAATCATTTGTGCCATGTGGAATTGCTTGGCATATATTCTCCTTTATATTGTCATGTGCCCTACACATGCACCACAACTCTTCGCTGCGTCCAGGGGAGTCCCCTGGCTGAGTCTCTGGGAAAGCGACGCGCTTCATATCCTGATCCCCTATCGATGACCGTACACACATATGGGCATGCCCTTCCGCCATCCGCAAATGTGGCTGCATGGACGCCAGCTGCCATGCCTGCTTAGCCGGCCCTCAGCAATCGTACGAAGAACACAGACACGAACATCGTACTCAGAAATGCAGTCATGAATGAATAGCGAGCGTATCTGCTACTACCGTACTCACAGCGCTATGCTCGGTGGAACGCACAGACCACCAAGCATACAATGATTTGCTTGGTAGGCTCATGCTTGTACTCTCCTCGCGCTTTGCGGTCGTGCAGTACCCACGAGCAAATGCACGCATGCACCAGTTGCAGGCCTCTTGACGCTGCGGTGTCGTCTTAGCAGCATGCAGCCCGCTGCTGCACGGCCAACGCGTGAAGGAGCTCTCCCCCACGCCTTGCCCCTCCCTCACGCCTTGCCCACACCCTGTCCCTTAGCTCGTTACCTCCTCGTTGACGACGGTGACGGCGATTCCGGCAGCTCGCCTCGGGAGCTCTCGTCCGAGCTCGTCACCACCGCCTCCTCGTCAACAATGGTAACGACGACGCCGTGCAGCTCGCCCCGGGACCGCTCGTCCGAGCTTGTCACCGCCTGCAAGTACCGGTATGCACCACGTGGACGCGCGGCGGCGGCGCATCAGCAGCAAGCACAGGCCAACAGTCATGCAAGGAGCCCAGAGCAGCACCACCTCCGTTAGCCCCCTGTTTGCTGCGAGCCAGCGTGCGCATACCCGGTTCTTGGCCCTCCCCCTGCTGCTTGCGGTTGGTCTGCATTTCAGCAAACGCACGGTAAGCTGCCCCTGCTGTCCCGCTAGGACGCCACAGATCGTGAGCCTTCTGACTGGGTCCTCACCAGGGCCAGCACCCCTGTGGACTCTGCGCGCTGCGGGGTCGGGGCGCCGCTGGCACCGGTACCATCGCAGTGCCTGCGGCCAGCTCCATGCAAGCACACGATGCCCGGGGTCGACTGCACGTGGGAAGGAAAGGAGCAACGCAGGAGTGGTTGCAAAGGTGGATGAAGGGTCTATGATTCGGCAAACAACGCCTCCAAGTGTCCGTTCCTGCATCGATAATGATGATTGAATCATGCTGCCGCGCTGCTAAGCCCCCCTGCATGCCCCACCGTGCCACAACGCCCACACCCACTAAGGTACCTTGCTGCGGTCCATGTCGAGCGAGGCGCGGTTGCCAAACACGCTGCGGGAGCGGCCGTACGGCAGCAGCGGGCCCGTGCTTGTGCAGTTGCCGTTGCCGCTGTCGCTGCTGCGGACACGTGCCAGCATCGTGCTGCTGCTGTCTGCGCGGGCCACGGACGCGGCGCGGGCCACTTGCGTCAGGTGCTGCGCGGACGAGCGGCCGCTGTCGTCCACCATGCCCCTGAACTGGGACTGCGGCGGGGTCAGGACGGAGGCGGGCGGACGACAGGAAACAGGAGGCTGAGTTATGGCGGTACGGGTAGGGACAGGGTGGCCCCGGCGTGCATGCGTGGCACGGGCTTACGTACGTGCAGCGGCCTTGGCAGGAGCGCACGTACCGTACTGCGTGCTGGGACTCTTTGTCAATGTCGCCTGTACGTACATGACAAGCACGGCACGGGGTGCCTGTAGCTGGGCAGGCCGCTTACAAGACGCAACTCGAGCACGGGCTGATGAGACACAAGCGCACACCGGGTTTATGCGTGCAGGCAGCAGTGCCAAGCTCGCTTGGCAAGCAGGCCTATCGCAAGCCTTATCTACCTGTACACTTAATCTGCCTGTACACTCGGCCGCAATGTCTTGACACTATGGACGACATGGGCGCTTGGTGCTCACCTGCTTCCGCTCTAACAGCCTGACAGGTTCATCCGCCTCTACCACACGGCCAGCGTCCAGCACGATGATGCTGTGGTAGGGCAAAACAAAGCATGCAAGCAGCACAATGTCAGCGTAATAGTCACACCACGTGTGCCTTCAGTGCGCAGCGCAAAGGAAGCTGCCATGAGTGGCGCACCTACCTCCGGCACAACCCGGTCCCAGAAAAGCAAGGTACCCAGAACGAAATGCAGCACGCGGTGGAAGCATGGCATAAAGATTCTCTAACAGCCACAATCCCTATGTACAGGTCTGCTGCCAGGCCACTACAACGAGTCGAATTCGAATGCGGCACACCTGTACCTCAAAGGCGCAGGCCAATCAGGCTCCACAGGCTAGGGTACCCCGTCGTGACTCAACCACCCCCCTGCCTGCCGTACCAGGCAGTCGGCGTACCGGTACCCCACCTGTTTGCATCTATGATGGTGTGCAGGCGGTGTGCGACCGCGAGGCACGTCACGTCCCCGAAGTGCAGCCGCAGCGCGCACTGGATGTGGGCGTCCGTGTCCACGTCCACGCTGGCGGTGGCCTCGTCCAGCATCAGCAGCTTGGACCTGTGTGGTAGGTGTGGGTTAGGTATGGGGTCAGGCACCAGCACACTGGCTCCTCACCCTCGACCCAGCTACTACTACTAGCGTACTGTACGCTGCCGCATTCCACACCAGCAGCCCCAGACGGGGTCCAGCACTCAGCCATGTCCCCCCACACGCACCTCCGCAGCATGGCCCGCGCGAGGCACAGCAGCTGGCGCTGCCCCAGCGAGAAGTTGGCCCCTCCGTCCGCCACGCCGGCCTCCAGCTTGCCAGGCAGCGCGCCCACGGTGCAGCCCAGGCCCACGGCCTCGAGAGCCTGCGCGCGGATAGCAACAGGTATGCAGTGGGTAGGCGGGTTTCAGCGCGGCTAGAACCAATTAAGATGGAAACTCTGGGTAAGGAGCTCCAACATCTGAGTGTACGGCTGTCAACCCCCCGAGCTCCAGGTATCACAGGAACGGCACAGGTTGCTTTGCGCGCGGCGATGTAGCAGCGAAGCAGCAACTTGCTGTCAGAGATGGTCGGTTGCAGACACTTACCGCCCACAGCTCGGGGTCGGTTGCTGTGTTGAAGGGGTCCAGGTTGTGCCGCACGGAGCCGCTGAACATGAACGGGTCCTGCGGGATGACGCTCATCTTGCTGCGCAGGTGGCGCAGGCCCAGGCGGCCGACGTCCACCCCGTCAATGAGGATGCGGCCGCACTCCGCCTCCACCATGCGGAAGAGGGCCAGCAGCAGGGAGGACTTGCCGCTGCCCGTGCGGCCGACAAGGCCAACCTGCAGGGGCACAGGGGGGAGGGAGCAACAGCAGGTCAGCAACGCACACAAGTGGTGGTGTTGTGGCAGGTGGGCACGTTCAAGTTCAGGAATGTAGCACACCCGTTTCCAATCTTTTACCTCGTCATGAGGACCACAGGTGGCTAATGGGCTGCCCACGGACTGCGTCTACAGCAAACCCATGTTGACTGTTGAGCGACCGTCTCGCAAAGCTGGCCACCTGGCGAGCCCCTCGCATTCACGCCGCAGCTCGCCTCCCTTTATTGTGCGCACCTTCTGGCCAGCCTCCACGCTGAAGGTGACGCCCTGCAGCACCAGCGGCATGCCGGGCCGGTAGCGCACGTGCAGGTCCTGGTGAAGGAGGGCAGGGGCGAGAACGAGGGGAACGAACGGGTTGTGGGCGCGGCCGGCCGTGGAATGTTGACCAGCCAGCAGCCGATGCATGATCATCGCACAGTGACAACCTTCGACAGGGGCCCCAGCGTAGCGTGGTCTCCGTCGGTTGCGCTTACAGTTGGCACAGCTGTGCCCTGCAGTATGAATGTCCGGCACAGCGGTGTGGCCCCCCTCACCTGCACCTCGATGGCGCCCCCTGAGGGCCACTCCTTGGGCATCGTGCTGAGCACCTCGGGGGCGGTGTCGGGGGCAGCCTCCGGCTCAGGCTTCAGGTACTGTGGGAAATGAACCCTCACACGGACTTTCACAATCCAACAGAATCAATAACTAGCTCAGCGGGTACTCTGAACGTGCAATGGCCTGAACCCTGCCTGCAACATCATGCCTGCAACATAATTAGCCCCTAGCCCACCTCGACGATCCGCTCCACGGAGTTGAAGTCCGCCTCGCTTTTCGAGGCCATGTTGGTGCCGTGCTTGAGGAAGCGCGTCAGGTCCAGGGCGTACGTAAGGGCAAGCCCCGCCATGCCGGGATCGATGCCGCCCTGGATGCACAGCACGCCTGGAAACACAGGTGGATGCGTGAAGAAGCGAAACAGGCACGCGGGTGTTGAATGAGCACGGGGTTGACACTAATCTTGCGGACGGGTACGTAGTGCTCCGTGCTCTGTTCCCGGCCCCCAAGGCCGTGCTCGTCGTGAAGAAATCCAGGCGAACGGGCGTCTGCGCCAACGTACCTGCGAGTGTCAACACGGCAAGCCCCAGCACGTCCAGCCGCATGGCCAGCCAGCCCGCCGCCAGCTTCTGCTTCACGAAGGCGTGTGCGTTGCGCTCCAGCAGCGCGTCGCAGCGCGACACCAGGTGGGCCGCCAGGCGGTGCGCGCGGATGGTGGGCACGCCGGACAGGGCCTCAGCGAAGCGGCTGCGTGTGGTGGCGGCAGGGGGCAGCCCATCAGCTCTGCGACAGGCGCAGGTGGCTTCACATGCCCTGCGACAGCGAGCAAGGTTATCGCAAGTGGTGTGGCTCGCACCTGTATATGGGTGAGCGGGTGATGGATTCGATGCGCTGAAGCTCACGTGCGGCAGGGATGTAGTACCTGGGGAACGAAACGGGGCAGGGCGAGGGTGCACCGTACGGGGCCAGGGACGGCGTCGGGGTAAATCCGCTGTTGCGTGTTGATGCTGAACGTCATGTGACCGTGCGTTGTTCATCAGCGGGTGTTCCGGGCCTCCGAAACCACTTGCTAAGGGTCTGACATGGCGATTTGGGTTGCTGCCTGCTGGCCAGCCTACGTACGTGTGTTGCATTACGTGCAATTAGTGCGTGTTGCCCGCTGCACAGCCACCTGCCACCACTTGTAAGCACCCCTGCTGGTCCCCACCTCTGAATAGTGATGTAGGCGAGCGTGAGCGGCACCAGCGCCACCCCAAACCACCGTGTTGCCAGCGTGATGACCACAAGTATGGCAACGTAGGTGGCAAAGCTGCTTGTCAGGACCATTAACGAAATCGGCAGCGTAGAGTCCATGATGTCGGTGTCGCGGGAGAAGCGGTTGAGGATGCGGCCTGGTAGCGGCGGGGGAGGGAGGGCGGCGAGAGGGGCGGAAGTGAGCACTTGCTCACGGGGCGCATTTGAGGGTGGATGGTGTCGAGGGAGAAACAAGGATTCAGGAGGCGGCCTGCGGCGGGGCGGGGTGCAGGGCGTGGGGGTGAACTACTGGATGCACACCAGCGTCTGGGGCGAAGGGGGCGCTTCTGCGCAGAAGTGAGTAGCGTACGATGTGACGGCCGTAGACCCGTGTGCAAGAAACAGCACGTTCGCCATGGCGACTTATTCCCTACCCAGCGATCTGCAACCGCTGCCGTTACCACTATGTACCGTCACCCGGACCCTGACCCAACCGCCCGCCGTCGCCGGATCGCACCCGAGGGGTTGGTGTCGAAGAAGGCCTTTGGCAGCGCCAGGATGTGGTCTAGCAGCGCATTGTGGATGTTCAGGCTGGCGCGCACGCAGAAGAATAGGAAGGTGGTGGATCGCACCAGCGTCAGCAGGCCGTACACTGCGCCCAGCATGAAGTAGATGCCCAGGTAGAATGCTGTCGTACGGTCGTACTTGTCGCCGAACCAGTTGCCCACCCACGTGTCGGTGCACACGCGAGCAGCCTGTGCATGAATGTCGGTCAGGAGGGCAAGCCGGCGGCACCGGCTTCGTTCGTTGCACCGGCGGGTGATGAAGCAGGGCCCAGGGCGGCTGTGAAAGCAAGCTGGACACACGTGATGTAGCACCAACCAGTCATGCAAGGCACGGGCGTCGCCCGTACGTTGGGGGAACGAGCCGGCCTACCCATGGTTGGGCATGCGGGCGTGTTCACTTGGCTGCATGCCGCACAGATGGCTGCTTGCGCGCCGGGCGCCGAGGTGCATGAAGGGCAGAGTTACCAACGTACGACAGAGCTCCCGTAGCTCCACACTGCCGCCCTCAACCCGCACCTGCTCGGCGACGAAAACCAGCACCACCGGTATGAAGCAGCTCCACCCGCCGCCGGCCTACGGGGTTTCGGCACATGCAGCGGTTCTTACAACAGGGAAGTGAGCCCTTCCTGCTAAAACTGCGTGCACACGTGCCACGCATACCAGAGCCTGGCATTAACTTACCGTAAGGTATGCTTGGATGACGGCGCCGCTGATGGCGCCCTCCTCACGGAGCTCGTCTCCCGTCATGCTGCGGCAGATGGTGCCCACAGTGCTTGGCGTCAGCACCAACGACGAAAATCCCGCATCAAGGCACGACTGTGCACTTCCGCTGCCAGTGGTGGGAGTTCCTGGCGGAGCCTCCAGCAGGCTGTCTTTGACAGCACGTTTGTCAGCTGCGTGAAAAGGGGGGTCATCAGCGAGCGGGTCTGTTGCTTCTTTGTCGCACGCCAGCTCCCCTCCGCCTCCGCCGTCAGTTGCTGCCTGCCCCACAGCCTCCTCCTCGTGCTCCTTGTTGGCTGAGCACATGTCGGCGACATCAAGCCCTGAGGGACAATGGTCAAGAGGTCGGAATCATGTCTGGAGTGCACAAAGCGCACCTGGACTTCACGTAGGTTGCTTGGGTACGGGGAGCTCAGACTGCAATGTCCTGCCTCCGCTGCTCCTTGCCCAACGGCCTGCGTCCAGCAGGTTCCGATAGCTGCCCTGCGCGCATGCCAAGCCCCTAACCCACGCTAACACTCACGGCCGGGATCCCGATCACCCACCCGCCTCCAGCAGGTCCTGGTAGCTGCCCTGTGCGCGGACCTGGCCGCCCTCCATCCACAGGATGGTGTCGGCGTGCTGCAGGTACTGCAGCGCATTGGTCACCAGCACCACCGTCTTGCCGCGCAGCACGCCGCGGAGGGCCTGCGCAACAGGATATGCATGGCCGTTATTGAGTGGTGAGTTATGGGTTCACCAGCATTGCCGTGGTCACTAGCGCCGCGGCTTTGCATCCCAGCACCCCGCGGAAAGGGAGCGGCGCAGGGGCGTGGAACTGCGTGCAGCAGTGTTCCGCCTCCAGCTCCATGAAGTTGAAACGCTATGTGTGCTGCGCGGCCCCTGCACAGCTATCATCCTCGGGCAGCTCTTCTACCGTTGCTGCCTGGGTTCTCCCATACCACGGACGTCCGGACATGAAGAATATAGGATCCGCAGCAGAGAACAGTTCTGCCAGAGGTTCAATCTACGTGCGCCAGCCACCCGGTGCGCACCTTTTCGAACAGCGCCCTGCCCACGTGCGGGTCTAAGGCCGACAGCGGGTCGTCCAGCAGGTACACGTCGGCGTCGGCGTACAGGGCACGTGCCAGTGACACGCGCTGCCGCTGGCCGCCCGACAACGTGGTGCCACGGTCGCCGATTTCCGTCAGGTCGCCGGCAGGCAGAAGAGCCAGGTCGGGGCCGAGCTGGGCGGCCTCCAGGGCGGTGCGGTAGCGCTCGGGGTTCATGGGGGCGCCCATCAGCACGTTGTCCTGCCGTGGGTTAAGTAAAGGGCAGGCTCAAGCGCGCATCAATTCGGCTGCAGTTCAACCGCCAGATGCTAGCAGATGGCTGCTGGCATCCAGCGCCTGAGTTGCAATGGACGTACGGCACTGCACGTGTTCCTTGCCCAACAGAGCGCGGAACTGAAACATAAAGCGTGGGCGTAACTGCTTGGGCCTCTAGTTCCAGTTCTACGTATTACTTGTGTCACGTTGTGGTTAATGCATGGTACCCACCTGCAGCGTGTCGTTTGTGACCCAGGCGCTCTGAGCCACGTAGGCCGTGCGGCCGCCCACCTCCACCTTGCCCTCGCGCCGTGCCATGTGGCCCAGCAATGCAAGCAGCAGCGAGCTTTTGCCGCAGCCAACGCCGCCAACCACCATGGTCAGGGAGCCTGGGGACGATGGCAACCGTTACCTAGCGGATACTGGAACACGTCCCGGTCGCCGCGCCCATGCGTGGGTGAATAGGTGGCAGTGTGCATAGCCAGTAAGCCTACTAGACTCCGTAGCGCAGCAGCTATCGCACGCACGCACCAGGCCGCGCGTCCAGGTTGATGTACGACAGGTCCGGTTGCTCTGCTCCAGCGTCCCAGGTAAAGGTGCCCCCGCGGATGGAGACAGCACCGAGGGCGGTCTTGCGCTGATCCCACTGCGTGCACCGGAAACCGGGACAGGACGTGGCATCACCAAACGTGTTACTGCGACCACTGCAGCCCGCCCGCCAGCAGTTCTGTTACCGTACCGGTACATGCATACCTCGTACAGGGTGGCCTCTTCCCTGGAGAGGAAGCTCTGGATGCGTTTGATGGCTACCATTGCGTTGACTGTTTTGGTGACCATCGTGGGCAGGAGCGACAACGGGAAGCGCAGCAGCGAGAAGAGGGCCAACGCGGTGTAGGCCTTGGCGGGGGTCAGCGTGCGGCCCGCGATGGCGAAGGATCCAAAGGTGAACAGCGCCACAGCTGTTGGGCCGTAGAAGAGCAGCATTTCAAAGAAACCCTGCGATGCGCCAAGAAAGGGGTTGTTAGGTCAGCGCATCGCATGGAAGGGATCAGGATCAGGTGATTGCGCCGCGCCCCTCGGGCAACCACCTTCAGTAGGTAGCCCACCTGAGCACTACCCGCTATCACGTGTCACGATTCAAGAGTTGCAGCAATAGCCGTCTGCGCCGGGCACATCGCAATGCCCCAAGTCTTTGGCACGACGCTGTGCCCACCTGCCAGAACGCCAACCCACGCAAGATGCCCGCCTCCCGTGCGCGGCTGTCCATGACAGCACTGCGGAAAGCAGGCTCCCAAGCGTAGTACTTGACCATCTGAAGGTAATGGGCAGAGGATTGGAGCGCACATCAAACGAAATTACCACCTTCATTCAGGGCTAGCAGCACTGTTAGTGTACGGACTAGCACTGCAGCAGCAGCAGCAGAATCAGGGTCAGGATTCGGCCTGCTACCGGGTGCTCAGAGCAAGTACACCCATGCATCTGGCGGACTAGTGCCCACCCAATCGCGCCTGGCCCGCATTTCGCACCTGTATCCCATTCAGGATTTCGCTCATGTAGCCCACGCGTCGGTCGGTCCACTGCATGATCTGGCTTCGCAGCCGGCCGAGCCGGGCGGCCAGCATGCCTGAATGCATGCATGGGTCGCCAAGGCAAGCCCACGTGGGCAAAACTCAAGTGGAGGAGAGAAGCGGAATACATGTGAGGACTCCGGCGGGGCTCGTACAAAGCATGGATGGCAGTACACCTGCCCTCGGCCTCCACCTTGCGTAACGTACGAGTCTGCCCTCTAGCCGCAGACACGTACCGTTGCCAGCATGAGATCCACTGTCCTCTGTTTTGCAGTGAACACTATATGCACGTAACCATGTTAACACACATGCCACACTTGTACGTACCCACCCGTTGCGGGCACCAGGGCCAGCATGACGCCCAGTCCCACAAAGGTGGCCCAGCCGACCTCGAACCACAGCAGCACCAGCACGACAGTCATGAAGGCTGGGCAGCCCCAAATGACGTGGATGGTCAACATGGCGTCCTGGGGGCCGGCAGTGGGCGGGGCGGGCAGGAGCAGGAGCCGGCAAGAGGGCACAACAGCGTGAGGTAACGTGGGCAAGGAGGTGGCTGCCACAAGGGGCAGCTCTGATGCCCTGCAAGACGCCCATGCGGAGGGCAGTGTCGCGACGCATGCCGTGAGGTGAACGAACGTCACAAGGCGTGGCAGGTATTGGATGGGCAGCATGGACACTGTATGCCTGTAGTTGCTACACAACCCACCTGCACCCGCTGCGCATCAACGGACATGAGGGTGACCACCTTGCCCGTGCTCTCGGCCTGTGGCGACAAAGGCACACAATGCCCCGTGGGCAGTTGGTGGTGTTTTAAATTGGTCCTGACACGGGGCATCCACCATGGCGCATCCCCAGACAACAACCCCTTCGAGTACGGTACAACATTCTGTACTTCTAGTAGCATTAAACGCAGGCATGCCCATACATCCTTACAAGCAACCAACAGCGACAGGCCCAGCATTGAGGTGCGTGCACCACAAGGTATACGGGCATCGTACACGTGTTCGCGTTCTGGGTTTGTGGGTGCCTGGGGGCACGTCCCAGGTCAATTGCATCCTCCACGTACAGCCAGTATGTATCCGGTACCAGCAGCGGTGGGCTGCAGTGAGCACCTACCGGTGCATCTCAAACAGGCGGCGCAGCCTAACGTAACCCACTACCTTCCTCCCTTTCATGTGGGTTGCATAGGCACGCCAGGGAACACCGACCAACCTGCAGCGCGGCGCTGCTGAGCCTGAGGCACATCACGAACAGCCGGCGCAGCCTAACGTAACCCACTACCTGCCCCGTGATGTGGGTCCTGTACGTACGCACGCCAGGGCACACCGACCCACCTGCAGTGCGGCGCTGCTGAGCCTGAGGCACTTGCGGTAGATGGCGGCCATGAGCGCATTGCGCATGCGCGTGCCCAGCGAGTACAGCAGGAAGTTGTGGTGGTTCTCGCACAGGGACTGGATGGCGGGCGCCAGGAACAGCCCGACGATGTAGCTGTGTGGATTGGGGGCAGATTTTGTGCGGACGTGTAGCATTGAGCATAACAACAGACGGGTGCTGCATACGTGTACAGAGCACCTATGCACGATTTGAGAACGAAGCACGTGGCATGGAGTGCATCGGCGTCGAGCTCCTGCTTCAAGTTACAAACGAGGTTCGCCGATTTGAAGATTGCAAGACAGCACCTACTGGCTGCTGGATGAGCAGTGAACCCCGCCTCCACCTACCCCCACCCACCCTTGCTTGTCGTCGTGCGCCCTCATCATGCGTGCAGCAACGCCAGTACGTTGCTTCTCCCATGTTCATGAGCCAGTTGCAACTTACTAGTACAGCGCAGTCCTGGGCTTGCATCCCATGTTCGCTGCAGGCGCTGTCTTCTGTGCCGCCTCGCACTGCAGGCCGCTCACAATCTCCCGCAGCAGCAGCGGTCCAGCCAGCGAGCACGCTTTGTCCAGGAGGTAGAGCAGTGACGTAAGCACCACCGTGCCAACGTTACCACGCAGCAGGGCAAGCTTGAGGTCGGGCTTGGCCTTCCTTTGCTCCTCGCGCCACGCAGGCTCGAAGTTGTCGTACAGGCGCTGGGTAGCCAAGGATGGGTCAGCCCACATGTGCTCCGGCTCCAGCCGTGTGCGGAAACCCAGGGCAATGAGTTGGGCCTGACTCGTGGAAGGGGGTCAAGGCATGGGCTGGATTCAGGGACGGAGCGGGTAAGGTCATGCTGCGCGCGTGCTGCCGGCTGAGAACAAGCTCGATGGCTCAGAGAGCGCGATGTCGGACAGGCAGGCCGTGCCACTGCGAATGTCGATGCCCATATGCGAGTTTCGGCTTAAAGCTTACCATCCCACGGCGCGATGCATATTTTACACAATAAATCTCTTTGATCCTATTGCGTGCATGCTTACCACGTCAAGAAAGAAAACGCGCTTGAGCCAGGACGCCCTGCTGCTCGGCGGCATATACCCGCCGGTCTTCGCGCTCGGCTCGACAGTAGAGCTGCTGCTGCTGCTTGAACGCTCCTTAGGATCCAGCACATGCTCTGCTTGACTTTGCTCTCTCTTCTGGAAAGCAGCAGTTGGATAGCGGCTGGAGGCAGCGTCGACGTTGATAACGGCGGGAGAGCCTAGAACAGATCCCATACTGCTTACAGGACTCAGCATGCGCCTGCGCCTGCTTGTCTGCAAAGCAATACAACCTTGAATACGTGCTGGCTGTCTGCGGGCCTTAACTACTTCTGAAATGAGTGAATGTACGGCGACACAGGCGGGAGAATAAGGCTTAAGAGACGTGAAAGCTGCAACATGTTACGCAATAATGCCTGTATCATGACAGCAGCTGGGCATGAAGTGTAATTACAACGCAGTGTAGATTACGACGCAGTGTGTTCACGGCTCTCCTTGCCCAGGCGCATACTATAGCAAAACGCTATAGGACGCCAAATCTTTCTGTGCATGCGGGCTCGTGCGGATTGAATGGCGCAGAATGGTGTCGTCACGTCTGCTGTACATGCGAGCACTGCTGCGTGGGTGATGTGTGAAAATCAGAACTATACAAAATGAAATTATTTGCTGGCAGGGAGGCATGTTCATATGGCGTAGGCCGCCAGGCCTAGCCCCAACTACTGTCACGCGGGTACCACTTCTGCGGGTCCTAGGGGAGGCCCCGTGTCACTCCCATGATTCAGCCCCAGCCCACTCTCATTGCTATAATGGGTCATTAGGAAGTGTTTTTATGATATCTGGGCCATCTCACGGCCATCGTCCTGCAAACACGGGACCCATCGTGCGCCGATTTGAGCTGCCTTGCACGTATGCTGAACCGCAAGACCCTGAGCCAATGTTATTTTGCAACAGGACTCCACTTGGGATGCTGGGAGGGT
>QAXN01000150.1:18963-59178 GCA_004335795.1 Chlamydomonas sp. 3222 | reverse complement strand
CATGCATGAGCACATTCTTGGTTTTGTGGGTGGGTGTGACGATGTACTTATGCGAGAGTTCTTCTTTGTGAGTGGCGCCTGACTCAGTGGTCCTTCTATTAAGGTTTGCCGGCTGGGCTACAGGTGGCGCAATCTTGTTTGGGAGGCACCACGCTTTCGTTAGGTGCAGTGAGAGCATGCAATAGGCTGCGCACAGCGCAGGCCGCAGGCGGTCTGAAGAGCCATCATGGCTTGGTACTTTGGGAGATGGTCTCCCCGTGCTGATTGTATGATTTTACCGTTTTTGTCCCCTAACAGAGCCCAGCCCCGTCACGTTCAGGGCACCGAGCTGGTCCCGGCCATTAGGGACACGGTTTCCCACCCCTCTCGCTGTCTGGAAAGGAGCCACCAGCTCCATTAGAGTACAGGCCACGATGGCCTCATGCCAGTGCCTAGCACGTAGTACCCTCCTGCACATTTCAGTTCAGCAAGGTCATGCAGGGCAGCGCAATGCAATTCAAGCACCTCTTGTGCGTGAGACACTGCAACACGCTGTCGTAAGCAGAAGGTTGGCCCTTCTGGTCTAGCGTGCCTGGGATTCCGTACAAGCAAGTTGGGTTGGCGGGAAGACCACAGTCTCCTCCGCCAGCCTCACGATCCTCACAGCTTGATGAATCATACGCGAGTATGGCTTCGGGGGAACTGAGCAAGGCTATCGAGCGCTGCTTGCGTCGCACCGAGGCATTGTGCGAAAAGTACTGTCGCGACCGTGCCCTTCCTCCAGAAGAAATCAGCGCATGGGCGACTGTTGCCTTTAACGACAGCATCGAGGCGCTGTGTAAGATATGGAGGCGTTGGGACGCTACGGTGGCCGCTGTGTCGATACCCGCGAAGGCAGACCTCTGTAAAGTATGGCTGGGCGCGTTCATTGAAACAAAGGCTATCAGTAGACTGTTGGCGCAGCTGGAGGTGATGGCCGAGCAAGGGGCTGTGGCGACGTCGTCAACCAGCTCGGTGACCGCCAGGTAACTACACACACACCTGTGCCGTCTTCGGGTGGCTCTTCGCCCTTGCGAGGGGTGTGTGCCTGGGGGGCGTGCCCTTATTTTGGGGGCTGCTCCCTAGCCTTGAGGACCCTTACAGGGCCTCCCTGCTGTGAGCCGGCTCTGCGGAGGGGCGTAGCAGTGTATGAGTGTAAAACCGTACGACACACCTGTGTCCGCGTCCCACGCTGCCATTGACCACAAGTACTTTAAGCCCATGCGCCACCTACGCTGCTGCTGTCTAATGTGTTGCGACCAAAGCACCCTTCATGTACCCACCCTTACGCCACCTGAAAGAAGGGCAGACCCGCCCCCGACCAGCTCTCCTCCCGTTAGAGGCTTGTGTCCACCGCCATAGCCAACCAGCCAGATGACTCGCGTACGCATCCAGTACCATGCACTTGAAGCCACAAGTCCACCAATTGTCATGCCTATGCCCGCCCATACGCGCAGGCGTCAGGCGGTCCAGGCGGTCGGGGTTGCGGGGCGCATGGCCATCATGCTGACCAAGCATGCCCAGTTCACTGCCTGCCTCGTGTCCAAGGTCAGCAACAACGCAGCACTCTGCGCAATGGGCGACCAGATCATGGCGGAGATAACACAGCCGGGCTTCATAAAAGCTTTGGCTAACGCTGCGAGGGCCGTTGTGGCAGTCTCGGAGCTGCTGCGCTCGGTAACCGCCGTACGGCAGCTTGACGGACCCACGTTCGAGGTCGTCAACTTTTCGGCCGCCAACGATATGCTCCTGGCCGACACGGCCTCCGTTGTGGGACTGTACGTCAAGGGGATCACAGACGCGCTCAGCAGCCTGCTCTTTGGCCCTGTGACGGCCGCCGGCAGGCACAAGGTCCCGAACGAGGTGACCCAGATCGTGGAGGCGCTGGTTGAATCGGAGCTGTTCGCAGCTGCCGCCGCTACCCTGGTGGACATCCCCAACGCATTCACAAGCGCGGGGCTGTCGGCGATTGGCCTGCAAGAGGTATGCAAAGAGATGCGCAATGGCTGTGGGTCAGTGGCAGGAGGTGTGGCCCAGTTGGGAAGGATAAGGAACGAGCTGGCCGCGCGCCGGGGGCAGGCGGGCACGCGTCTGGCTGCCGGGCTGTGGCGCATGGGGCAGCACGGGGCGGTGCGGCGGCTGCAGTTGGCGCTGCTGGACCAGCTGGCGGTGCACGCGGGCATGGGGCCGAGGCTGGAGGAGGCGGTGGCACAGGGCCGGGCAGCGGGGCAGGTCCCGGAGGAGGTGGTGCAGCAGCAACAGGAGGCGGAGGCGGAGGGTGATGGTTGGGGGACGTGGTGGTTTGCCAGGGAGGAGGCGGAGCGGGGGCAGCTCCTGGGAATGGAAACCAGTAGAGGTCGGGGCCGCCGAGGCAGCCTACCGGAGCGGGACATGCGTGAGCAGGAGCGCTACCACTCTGAGATCATGGGCGCAACGATAGGGTGGTGGCATGGGGTGGAGCGTGAAGCGGAGCCGGGGGCGGGCGTGCCTGCTGCCCGGCCGCCGCCGCTGCTGGCGGCGCGGCTGACGGCACGTGCAGCGGCGGCGCTGTGCCGGCTGTGCCGCGGGAAGGGGCTGGACGGAGGCCACGGCTCTGAGCCGACGCGCATGTTCACCCTGGTGCAGGTAACGCCGCATGGAATCCGTGGCATCGTGTGTTGACTCTCACCTTGTTTGCCCTCGTGGGAATGGCGTGGGTGCGTTTGCAGCAACACGGATAGGCGCGTCAACCGAAGGATGCCTTCGGTGCGCAAGAGCAGGGGCTCACCCGCTGCGCTACACCGCGTCTGACAGCTGTCCTTGCCGTGCGATGCCTTGCAACTCGCTCCTTGGGCCTGCAGCCGCTTATGGGGCCCCTGCTGAAAGCGACAGGCCACGAGACACCGCTACCCGCGGGCACAGCCCAGGCCTGCTTGCCGTACTGGCTGGAGGCGGCGGGATGGTGGGCGGCCGTACAGTGTGACGCCAGCGCACTAGCCGCACGGCACCTGGCCGACTACCCCAGCATGGCACCTGACTCCAAGCAACAGGTACTGACGGTTTTGGCAATGTAACCTGCACTCAAGCGCTACTGTTGTAAGGCGGTGGGCTCTGTTTTGGCCTCTGCGCTGTGCGCCTCGCTGACCTAGATGCTCCCGTCGCTGACCGCACGCATGCGAGCGACAGCTGGCAGGCGTTTTCGGCCGCCATATGCTGCTGCTGGAAACGTTGCAGGACGTCGCTTTCCACTGCGAGCACGGTGAGCACCTTGGTAAGGGGTTTAGTACCGTAAATCGTGTGACGTATTGTAATCATACTAGTGGTACTGAGTAATTTGGCAGAAAGATGTCGGTGCGCGCTCAGGTAGGAGCTTCCACAGTCGATGTGTTCTGGTAGCCGCGCTTGTCACCGCGGCACTGCAACACGGCACCAGCCTGTTTCCCTATCCACCTTCATCAGCGCACTACGCACATGCGTGCCGTCATGCATCCAGCAGCATATCCTCGTACCCTTGCCTGTGTGCCGGCGCCCTGCCCTGCAGGCTTCAGCACCCTCTCGCCCGCCGCCCAGGCGGACGTGCGGCGCCGCCTGTTCCGCTGCGGCCTGGCCGCCACCCTGGACCACACCCTGCGCCTGGCGTACAGCGCGCAGGACAGGAACGCAGAAGACGCGGCAAGCCATGCGGCACAAGCCAGCGTGATCGCATGCAATTTCCTGGAGGTTGAGCTGCTCTTCCTACTGCCGCCAACAGCGGCACGTGGCAGCTCGAGGCTGGACCAAGGAGGAGGCGGCAGCAGCAGCGGCGGCGGCGGTGGCAGGAGCAGCGGAGGCGACGACGGTGGCAGCGGTGGCGGCGGCGGTGGCGGCAGCAACAACATAAGGCACCAGCTGGGCCTCGTACACACGCTGTCCAAGCGCGCAGCTGTCGTAAGCCGCGAGTTGGAGGCCATGTGCAAGGGCCCACCTCCAAGCACACAGGCGCTTGCAGCTGGGGACGCAGGGCCGGACTTCCTGTCCGAGGTGCCGCCGTTGCTGCTGGGGCTTAACGCAGCCGTTGGCAGTCTGCAGGACAGGATTGCTACGGGCGCTCGCACGCCGCAGGGAGCAGCAGCGCAGGGGCCGTCGGGTGCGGAGCAGGGGGCGTCGGGGCCGGAGGGTGAGGGCCTGGAGCTGGCGCGTGAGACGCTGGCCCTGGCAGCGCGGGCGGTGTGTGACCTGGGGGCAGTGGTGGCGTGGGAGCTGGCACGTGGCGCAGAAGCGGAAGCGGCAGCGGTCGTGGAGGCGGAGGGGAAGGCGGAAGAGGAGGCCGAGGGCGCGATTGGCATGGCACCTGGTGTGCTGGTGTCAGCGGCCGACGCCAGGACAGCAGAGGCGGAACGGGTTGCCACCGGTGCGGAGGGAGACCAGCTGGAGGGGCGGGCGAAGGAGGACGAAGAGGGAAGTATAACGACTGGAGACGTGGAGAGCGACGACTACACGGAGGCTGGCGACAGTCCGCCAAAGCCTCGAACCCTCAGGAAAAAGGCCATTGGCGATGTGCTCTACCGCCTTATCCACTTGTGCCGCGAGCCGTCGCCCCTGTGTCGCGCACAGCTGCTGGCGTGCCAGCCGCACCGCCTGCTGGCGGCGGCGTGCGCGTTGGCGGCAGCCCTGCCCAACGACACAGGGAGGAACAAGTCCCACTTGCGCTTGTGCATCGCCAGCATCGTTACCATCCTGTCGGCACGTGAGGGGTTGAGCAGCTACATGCGGTGCTGGCTGGCGCCGCCGCCAGGTGTTACCGGTGCGTACGGCAGCACGGATGGCGGCAGTGGTGGCGGCGGTGAGGAGCCTGATGCATGCGCGGGCTGCCTTGCTGCTCCGCTGCACGCCGCCATGCCACACGCGCCGGGCCACGTGCCCACCCTGGTCGTTCCGGCACTCGTGCTGCTCAGGATTGCACAGGAGGAGGTCACGCTGCCGCAGGGCGCATCCTACTGCGCTGGCAGTGGTGGCGGCGGGGGCGACGGAAGTAGCGGGGTCCGCGGAGCACCAGACGGGGGCTTCAAGGATTGTGCGAAGGCGACGACGGAGTTCGTGTTGAGGGCGTTGGACGACCGCTCCGTGATTGCAACCCAGGAGGCGGTTCTGCCGGATGGCTCCAAGGCATCGCACCTGCTGCAGGAGCAGCAGGTGGCCGACGGACGGCCCCCGCCGCCAGCGCCGCCGGCCGCCCTGCCGCCGCCGCTGGCCCTGCCGCCCAGCTTGGCCAGGGCGCTGCCGCGGCTGCGCGTGTGCAGCAACCCGCGGTGCGGCAACTTTGCAGGCCCGTGCGAGGATGCGCTGCCGTTCAAGCAGTGCGGCGGGTGCCGGGCGGTGCGGTACTGCGGGAAAGACTGCCAGGGGGCGCACTGGCGGGAGGCGCACAAGTCGGAGTGCAAGGCGCTGCGGGTGGAGAAGGGGTACGCAGTTGCGTGACGTGCCGCTGGCTGGTTGTGCAGTTTAAGCAGTTGTGTTGTCGATGGTAACCATTAATAGCATAGTGGCACACGTATATTCGTTTACGCACAATGCAGGTTGGTTTATGGTTGTGCATGTAGCGCGCATACGGGTATAATATCTGCATCCCAATGGGTACGCTCCATTGCGTCAGCGTTGATGTGATTGGGGCCCATGAACTTATGCCAGCGATACTGGTGCATCCCAAATATTTGTGCACTCTCAGTAGGGGGCCATCAATCACCCATGGCAACCACACTGCTGAGTTGGACAGCAGGCATATCGAATAACCCCACATCGTTTTGCGCGTTGCGTGCGCGACCGGCTGTGAAGACTGCAGATCTGCAGCCATGCACATGTACACTGAAATCACTATTGGACGCAGGGAGTGCGCTCCTGGGGCAGGCGTGCGGTTGGGGCGGTGTGTTCGCGGTGCTGGCAGCAGTGGCGCCAAGGCGTAGGTACCGGTATGGGTGTTCACTGTTCTGTAGCGGTGCATGTATGGGAGGACTGGAGCCACGTGCGGGGAGCACGACTCGCGGCTACGGTAGACTGTGCGGCGCACGGCCGCGGCCACGGCGTACGACGACGTTTGAGTGCCCCGCCACAAACAAGTGCAGAGGCACACCTAAATGTCAGTTGTCTGCCGGTATGGCCTGGATTGAGATGCGCCGCAGGGAGGGTGATGATGGGATATTGCGGGGGGTGCATTGGAGCCATTGTTGTGGCATAGGGGATGAGGGCTGCATGGTCTTGCAGCTCGCTGAGAGCGGCAGCTTGGGCGGGCCGTCTCAATGGCATTCGCCGTTATGTTGCAGCACTGGGTTGGGTGCGTGGGTTGGGTGCGTGGGACGGTGGGAGCACAGCGTAGGGGCCGGTAGGGCAGGAAAGGGTGCATGTCTTACCGGCATGTGGAGGCGCCACGCGCGCTTTCGTGCCTGAAGTGGGGCCAGGTGGGGCGGCCGGCATTGAGACGAAAGAGTAGGCTGTACCTGTTGCTGGCCTTGACTGTGCCAGACTGCGCACGTGTCATTGTCTGCCTCCTACCGCGCTCCAGTCGGGCGGCGGTAGCACGCAACAGTGATTGTGTGCAGCAGGGAACGGTCAGTGGCACGCTGTCTTGCAGGGGGCCCCGAGGGCGGTGCGGGAAGCGGGGGCTGCGCGTGCAGGCTGACGCTGGTGCAGGGTGACGCCGGTCGAGGCACTGATGCACGGGCGCGAGGGAGGAACAACCAGGCCAGGCCGTGTCCGTCTGTGCGTCGGAATAGGTTGAAACCGTGCTCCCAGGGGGAAATTGCAAGCTCATGGGCATGTGGCGCATGTGGCCTGGACTCTATTGGCTATGCACAGAAGCTGTTCAATGGTAGCCCATACGCCCCCATACGCAAGAAACCCCCATGCCAGCATTCATTCAAGCTTCCCTGGCGCCCCATCTGCTCCCAACTCCCAACTGCTCCGAAACACGTTGCATCCGGTCGCCTCGCAACCACGTCGGTATACTGAAATCCCATTGCTTACAAATCCTTGCGTCCCATGGGAGCTCCCCTGCTCCAACTTGCCCTCCTGGTATGCCTGTATTCCGGCACCAGGGCAACGCTGTGCAAGCGACATGGATACCGTACTCCCTTCATGTGGGACTTGACAACACGCTATGTTAAGAGCACAGAGCCAGCATTGCAGCATACGGTAACTCGGTTCCTGGCATCTCGTACGGTGTCGAAGTACCGTAACAGTTGGCGGGAAAACAAACGCACTGCTCGACCAATCTCATGCCCCGTCTTCCTGAAACCCATAAAGCGGAAATGTGCATATGGCGTCAAAGGAGCTGAGCAAGGCTATCGAACGCTGCTTGCGTTGCACCGAGACATTCTGTGGCAAGTAATGCCAGAAGTTGTTGACACCGTTGCTTAACCTGGCTAACCAAACCCTCACTGATGTGTTAGATGCGCACAGCGGTTGGTCCAGTACCCATACCCTATCTACAGCTCCAGCAAGCAAGCTGAGGCAGGCTGGCTACAACCTGCCCCCACGTGCTAGTACCTTGCCCCAGGCGCCATCAAAAGCAACCGGTCCACATATCGTAATGCTGGAAAGCCACAGCACCATTATCACGGAGTACGGTACATCAGTTCAGTTGTTACACATGGCAGGTGTATTTGATGGGAGTATGCAGGGAGTAATGTGGCAAAACACTGCCGCCATGCGGATACCTGCCGCCGCCACCATGCCGCTTTAGCCCCGAGCGTGCACACTCCCCCACCATCACTGCACCGCTCGCAGGCCCACCACAACGCAACAACGTCTCGTGTCATGGGCCAGTGTTGCTGGTGCTCCTGCGCCTAGGTGTTGGCAGCTGGGACCAGAGGCCGCGCCACACGCAGGGCCGAAACCGGGCAAGGGTTAACAGTCAAGATGCAACGCACGCCATATGCTTGACGCGCCGCGGGCAGCACGCTGCGGGCCCTGCTCGCAACCTCACACCATGGGCGAAGGCGTAACGCTCCGCCGGCTGCGCAGGGAGTGCAAGAGCAGGTGGCAGGTGGACAAGTTTTAGGCAGCAGGCGCAGGCCGGTACTGGATGCTGTTGAAGCTGCAGCACGTGTGGGTCCCTGTGCTCACGCGACGCGCGCATGTGCCGTACGCCTTTTCAGGTGCACCCATGTGTTCCAGCCGGCATGAAGCACGGGAAAATGATGCCAACTGCTAATGGTGGCCCACCAACGCACTCATCAGCAGGAAAAAGCGGAACCCAGAGCAATTCGTGCAGAGCTATGGCCGTCTCCTACATGTGTACCGTACTACTCGCAGACAGCACACTGCGGCTTGAATTCGTAACCAGCCTGCGCGACTTGTGCACGCCATTCTCCGTTCACCAGGCCCCACCTGTCCGGCAGCTCCACACGCATGCGCGCCACAGGCGGCCCCGTCTCCCGCACCAACGGCTCCAGCTGGTCCAGCTTGTCGTACATGCCCTGCGTGCCGTACAGGACATACGTGGCTTACCGTACATCATTACCCGTACTGACAGCAAGCCCAGCAGGCGCCGACAGCAGCTTCCATGCCATTCCATCCGATGCCGTGCAAAGAAACGCAAATTCCTTGCCCCCCGGCCCCCACGCACCAGCAGGCCCCCCGTGTGCACGAACAGCACCGTACGGCCGCGCCACGCCGCCGGGTCCTCCCGCATCTCCCGCAGCATGCCGTACACCGCCTTGCCGCTGTACACGGGGTCCAGCAGGATGCCCGTGGAGGACGACACCGCCTGCAGGAAGCGAACAACCAACATCATTTACCGTATGCCAAACAAGTCAACCTCTTCCCATCGACCACCGCAAAGGATACCGTACACTGTTATCATTGCGATTGCAATCACGGATGCAAGGCACGCAGCTGGCACCTCCCTGTGATCCCACCTGCACGGTGCGCAGCTCCTCCTCGGTGCTAATGGCGTAGCCCGACCCACGGGTCTGCACCACGCGCAACAGGCCCCGCGCGTCGCGGCCCGCGCCCAGCACCTCGGGCCCCGCGCCCATGCCCGCCAGCAGGCCGTCGATGTACGAGTAGAAGTACTCGGGCGTGTCGCACACGCCGTACGCCGTGACACGCGCCTTGAGCGGGCTGCAGTATGGCACGGTACGACAGTAGCTGAAGAGTGATGGGAGGTCGCTACGAAGGAAAGCAGGCCGGTAAAGGCACCGCCCTGCCGGCATGCTCAATTCAGCACTGGGACGTTCGCTCTGACGTGTTGTCCAGGTGCGTGCCGTGTGCTTTCATGCGTCAAAGCTTCTGCGTACCTGAGGAAAGCGCCCAAAGCCAGCCCTGCGGTGGTACCACCGCTTCCGCATGCCTGCAGAAGGAAAGTAGCAGGAAGGGGGAAGAAGCGGGGTGAAAGGCCGACCCCTGCAAGCTCATTGAAGCACTGGATGGATCCAAAGACACCAGCTGATCATGATACTACCGGTATTTCTACACACCCGTCTACCCTTCGTGCGCCCGTCGCAGTCCAGCCGCCCCTCCCCTCGTCCCCGCCCCCGCCCCCTTTCACTTTGTCGGTTGTCCTACCGCCTAACCCCGCACCTCACCCCAGCCGTGCTGGGTAGCAACACTGCCATTGAGGCAGCACTGACGTGGCCCATGATTCGGTACAACGAGCACGCGGCACCGCCACACTTGGGACGGCATAGCCCACCATGGCTATGTCGGTGATGCCCAGGGAGTTGCTGGGATCCTGCTGCACGACCTCCTCGATTGCCTGCAACCACATCAACACATGTCACGTGATGGCACAACATCATCGGCAACACGGTACGGAAGCGGCTCCACACAGCGCATATGCCTGTGGTGGCACAATGTTCATGGGAGCACGGGGCGGAAGCGGCTCCACACAGCGCACATGCCCCCCAAGACGGCAACTTTAACAATCACGAGCGTTGGGCGCACAGGTGAGCGTTGCCAGGCCTGGTGCGCCACGCGTCCACACTTGCGGCACGAATCACAGAGCCACCTGCATGCACACGCACGGGGTGCCACGTGCCCCTCCCTCCGCACCTGCAGGTAGCCCCACGCGCCCAGGGAGCTGCTGCCCCCCACGGGCACCACGTAGGGCCGCCGGCCCTGCGCCTCCAGCTCCGCCCTCAGCTGCGCCAGCAGCCCGTCGCTGCCCACAGCGCCGTACTCCTCCTTGGTCACCTACACACGCAGGAAACGACTGAAGGCACGTTACCAGTAGGGCTTGGTGTCAGTTACCAGCCAATACTGGACTTAGACGTACCAGTACCGTACGATGCAGTAGGCGGCTGTGCACCATGATCACGGCTTGCTTCCGTGCTTGCCGACAAATGAAGAGCAAGTATCAAAATATGCAGAGCGTTGAGATCCCTGACATACAAACCCCTTGTTGTCACCCACCAGGTGCAGGTGCGCCCCCGCCATGCGCTCCACCAGCAGGTTGCCCACCAGCCCCGGGTCGTGGTCCACGGCGTGGCGGCTGGTGCGCAGGATGAGGTGGCACGGCAGGCCAAGGTACCTGGGGGGCGGCACAGCATGCGAGCAGGCAATGTGTAAGTGCCTTTGCGTTTTGCGGGTGTGGGAATGGGCGGATGCCGTACGGTAATAGCAGATTGCAAGCATGCCGACTCCAGTGGTCCGGCCGCCGGGCTCACGTCCCAGACAACGCACTGCTACGGCAGTACCAAGACTAAGTTCCGCTTGATGACATCACGGCTTTGTATCAGACGGGTTAAACGTGCATACTGCAGGCACAGGATGACTCCATGGGGGCTTTGGCTGTTACAAATAGGGTACGGCCACAATCCGCCCCGCCTCCGCCCATGCCCATGCCCAGGCGGCTCACTTGGCCGCCACGGCCGTGGCCCGCGCGTGGTTGGACTGGATGCCTCCGATGGTGATGACGCAGTCGTAGCCGTTACGCACGGCGTCAGCCATCAGAAACTCCAACTTGCGGACCTGCACACGCACCCAAACTCATTTATCTGCACCGCATCTGCGCACACTTCGGCATAAGCAACAACAGATTGCCTGCCGTACCGTTGGCTGACGAGTACGTGCTGTGCTGTGACGTTCAGCAGTGCAGCAGGTCCCCATGTGGCCTCTGCCCTGAGCCCCTGGCCAAGCCGCATACCGTACTCGCAGTGCAGTTGAGCACACACAACCGGTGTTGTACCGTATGGCGCTTCAGGTGGGGAGTGCAAACCTGTACGAATGTCATGCTGCGTTGCCGTTTGCGGTCCTTGCATCCGTCCCTCACCTTGTTCCCGCTGAGCTGCATGCCGCTGAGGTCGTCCCGCTTGGCCAGCACCCGCACACCCTCGGGCAGCCCCGGCAGCCGCCACTCGTGGATGGGCGTGGGCAGAATGCCCAGGCGGTAGCGGTGGGTGGGCAGCTGCGGTGCACCAGAGAGCATGGATGAGGGGTTCACAGTGGCACGCCTTCAATTTAGACGGGGACAAGGTGTATGCGAGGGTTGGGATGTTGCGTGGGACGTGGACGTGGGTTCTGGGGTGTACGGATGGGGCGGTCACGCGGGTGCTTCGTAGTAGCGAAAGTGCCGAGAGCCTAGCCTGAAACACCAATTCTCACTGGGTGAGGATGGTCAAGAAAGTGCTGCCCTTGGGTGTGGCAGGCCGGGCCGCAACTGCCTTGGGGCAGGGTATAGGAGGAGGTGGGGTGTGGGGCGCTCACCAAGGACAGGTGTGAGGCCCAGGCAGGGGGCGTGTAGGGCTGCAGCGTCAGGAAGTCCATGGCGCTGCCGGGGAGGGCAGCTGGGCAGGTGATGCGAGATCGGGCCCGGTGTGATGCCCCGTGGCGGTGGCGGGTCCGACGCGCAAGGGCGTTGTTGTTCAAGTTGCGGGACGAGGCAGGTCGCGGTGTGCCGGAACAGCGGGACAGCGCTCCCAGCATCGCGCAATGTTCCTGTCAGGAAATTTTTATTATATGATGCAATGCTTCTAATCTAACGAATGGTTCTGTTACTGACGGCCTCGAGGCCTGCACTCGGAAGGCGAACCAACTCCTTGCCCTTGTAGCAAGCTGATGGCTGCCGTCTGGGATGTTGAGCTTGGGGTAATAATTGTAAAGCAGTGAGCGACATCTGCATTGCGGGGCTGATTGCAATGGCTCCGATTCCGCTCGGGTAGACGACGTACGGCCAACCGCCTGTCTGGTCTATTAGCCCATGCAAACTCAGTGAGGACCAGCTGCACAAACAACGGTGTACATCAGGTCGAAGCACAGCATTCCTATCAGCAAGGCGTGTTACCGGTAGTGTGTGTTGCAGCTGAAAACAGAGCCGCTGTGGCTCTCGAATGCTTCCCCTGCTATAGTTGAGGAGAGGTAGATCAAAGAGGCTCAAGTACACGAGATACGCGCTTGCATCCCGTTCACTGTTACACACCTCTCCTCCCACAATCTATGCTGCTCCTTTCTTCTGCACACCCCATTCTCCAAAAGTCCAAGCAGGTTACAGCCACCACCACCAGGGGGTCACGTACCAGTACTTGCAACACAGCAGTATCACATCACGTTTCATGCATCATCAGGCATGTCTGGTGCAACAAGTCACATGCAAGTCCCGAGACGGTTCAACCACTGTCCAAGCGAAATGAATATAATGTCCAAGCGGGTCCGTAATGCACAATGGGGCCACATAGCCCGCAGCCCCACACCAAGCGTGGAATATGCGTGTGTACCTCACCGCATCTTGCAACAGCAAGCGTATCTACCGCCCAGCCTTGCTGCGCCCGTAGGCGGCGGCGGCACCAGCTGCGGCGCCCCTGTCCTGCAGTCGCTTGGCCAGGCTGAGGACCTGCTGCAGCCTGGCGTCCAGCTGCCGCCTGTCCTGCTGCTGCCGCTGCTCACAGGTCCCCCCGCCGGACCCGCTCGTCAACGCAGAGCCCCCCGCAGCAGCACCCGCGGGGCGGCGAGGCTCCCCAGCCCCTTGCCGCTGCACCCCTTCGTTTTGCTGCGTTTGCTGGTGCCCTGCAGCCGGGTGATCAACGGCGGGCCCCCTTGCCATGCTGCCGCTGGTGCCGGCGGCGGCTCCGGAACTCACCCGATCTCGCTGCTGCTGCTGTTGGTGGTGCTGCTGTGTCCTGAACGGCATGGGCCGGTTTTCAACCGCACCAAGGGGCTGCCTAGCCACCGGTACCCGGCCCCCTGCGTGCTGATCCGCCCCCTGGCTATCCTTGCTACGCGCACGCGCACCCCCAAGGGACGTGGCCGGCTTCTGTGCTACCTCCTCCACATGGTGTGGGACCCCCAGCTGAACGCTGCCCAGCGGTTGAGGGGCATCAGCCGGCGGTGAAGTCGCTGTTGCGGATGTCGAGCCCTGGCCAAGGTCCCGTGTGTCAGCGGAGTCACGTGTGGCTGCCCCTTGGTCCGCGCCCGGCTCCTCGTGGTCCACCCCCAGCTTGAGCAGCACTCCTCCCAGCTGCTGCTCCGTGCTGGTCCACAGTCGCTGGAAACCCTCCTGGAGGTCGTCTGCGGTGCAGGAGCAGCAGCGGTGGATGGGGTTGCAGAGAGTAACACCATTGCCGGCAAGCGCCTTGCACTCCAAGGTGCCCCGCGTGTGGGACGTTCCAGCGCAACACAGCCGGTACCCTGCAGGCCATGCATGTTGAGAACATAAGCAACCATCCGAATCCTGCACGCACCTGGCAGCTGCTCGCCCGCTGCCGCCGCCCGCAGCACCTGCGCGAACCTCCCCGCCCGGCGGTGCAGCTGCAGGAACACCCGCCGCAGCGCCTGCCGCACCTCCTCCACCCCTACACCCACCCCAGCACCTTCCACCACCCCTGCCCCCTGCTGGCTGCTGCGCGCCCCCGGCTGCTGGCCGGTCTCGCTGGCAGCCCCCGCTGCTGTTGCCGTGTTTGCAGATCGCGCTTGTGCAGGTGCCTTCAGCTGCGCCGTCTCCAGCCGGGGCAGCAACTCCCCCAGGGCGGCCGCCAGGCCCTCGGTGCGGCCGCACAGCTCCGCCAGGCACGCGAACACCACCTGCACCTGCTGGATAGCCTGCACGGAGGCAAGGGCGCATTGTGAATGAGCCGCGTCAGGACACCCGGCTAGGTATCAACAGCAATGAGGACTGCTATACGGTACTTTGACAGCACCATGTACTGCAGTCGAAAACACCCGGGCCTGAACGCACAACTGTGGGTTGCGGATAATGGAGGAGACCATGCGTATGCATGTGCGCCAGCACGCACCTCTGCCCGCATGCCCGCCACGCCGCCGCCGCGCTCCGCCGCGGCCAGCCCCGCCACGGCGTCGTGCACGGCCGCCTGCGCCGCCAGCGACCCACGGGTCAGCCGCAGGGCGTCCAGGCAGCGGCCCAGCAGCTCCCGGGCACAGCACACGTCGGCGCGCAGGCGGTCGCGTTGTTGCTCCAGCTGCGCGCAGTCAGCGTTCAGCTGGGAGCAGAGGGTGTCGGCGGCGGCCCTGCAGGAGTCCAGCTCGGCCTGCGGGGATGCGGTTGAGACACGGGGTTCGGGGTGCAAAGATGCGGTCTCGTAAGCCGCTTCGCTTCTGCAGGACAGCAGACGGACGGGTATAGGAGCATAAGATGCAGGCTTTGGGGGGGGGGCATAAAACACAAGAGAGGCAACGCCTGCAACGGAACGTGTAGGGTCATTCCAACCGGCTGGGGTGCGCAAAACTAGGGTGGCTCCAGTATGCGAGACGGGAGCACGAGTTCCCCACCTGGAGCTGGTGGGTGCTGCTTTGGGCCTCAGCCTGAAGGGACGACACGGCGCTGGCCAGCTGCTGCTCCCGCACCTGCAAGAGCACAAGTGTGTGTGGGTGCTTTGTCAGCAACGACACCGCAGTTACAGTAGCGCTGCAAGGCAACACCACTCACCCATCAACACACCAGGTCGCAACGGCACGTCCTACCAGTGTCATCAGGTTGACTTTCACCCCACTGCAGACTACAGCTCAACCCGCTTCCCTACCCCGGACACCCCCGCCCTGCCTGCAGCTCAGCCACGCGGCTGGTGCGCACCGCCACCAGCGCCTCCGCCTCCGCCGCCTGCACTCGCAGCGCCGCCACCGCCGAAGTCAGCTCCCCATGCTGCTGCTGCGTGGACGCCAGCTGCGCTGCCACTGCGCTGAGGCGCGACAGCGGCAGCAGCGGCTGCAGGCCGGGGCAGGAGGCGTCCACTTGGCAGGCCGCATCCGCACGCGGAGGCACGGGCTGCGCCGGATCAGGTGGCACTGCTCCGGAGGGTCCGGGACCAGCGGCTAGCAACGCCATGCGACAGGTGCCGCGGCTTCTTCTGATGGGAGCGGACCGCCGTGTCCGGCTCGAGGCTGAGCGCGAGGTGCTGCTGCTGGCGGCGCTGTCGGATGCGGATGAATCGGTGCCATGGCAGGAGGTCATGCTGTTGCTGTGACCGGAACGCTGCTGGCACCGTCCCCCGGTGGATGCTAGGGACGACCGCGACGGACGGTGCCGGCTCCGATGCAGCTGAACCTCCTGGTATGGAGAGTTTACCTCGTCCCCAGAAACGCTCGCCGGCCGGTGGCGCAGCTGAGCCCCGCCCTCACGGTCCCCGAGCAGCAGCTGGTACGTTGACACGTGGTGGCGGTCTGTGGGCAACCTTCGACCTAGCCGTTGGGCATCCGTGCCGCCCACCCGGCCCCATGCTCCCCGGAACGGCTCCCCATCGCCCAGCACGCTCCCCAACTGCCGGCACAGGTCCTCTGGTAGCCGCAGCCCTCCCCCACGCCTTCCACCGTCCTCTGTGTGTGAGTCCGCGTCGCTTTCCTCGCCTGAGCTGCGCTCTTCCTCCTGGGCCCCCGTGTGTCCGCCAGTCAGCCGCCGCAGCTGGTCCAGCAGCCCCAGCAGCCCCTGCAGCCTAGTGGTCCGGTCGCCCTGCCTGCCGCTGCCGGGCCCCAGACTGGTGCGTGGCGGCCCAGCACCTGCAGCAGCACCGCCATCCACGAGTGCAAGCACCTGCCCCATCAGCCTCTCTGCCACGCCAGCTGCGGCGCCGGCACCTCGCACCTCCTCCGCCATTGCAGCCTGCTGCTCCTCCCGGCTTCCCGTGCCGCCCTCCTCAAGCTGCCCCTGCTCCTGCTGCCGCTGTGTCCGGTGCTGCTCCAGCGCTCGCTGCAACTGGGCCAGCTCACGCCGCAGCCCCGCCACGTCCTCCTCCCTCGCGCTCGCGAGCCCTTTGGCTTCCCGCAGATCCGCGTTAGCCGACTCCAGCTCCTCCCTAGCTTCCTGCAGCTGACACCGCAGGCTACACAGAAGCTGTGCGTCCGCCGCCGCTTGTGCTGCCACCCGCACCTGCACCTCAGCCTCCAGCGCCGCGGCAGCCGACTGCCGCTCAGAGGCCCCCCGCGAGTCAAGCTCTGTCCGCAGAGCCTCAGCCTGTGGCCGGAACAGCACACCGAATAACGTGTTCACCCGCCTTTGTAGATTGTGTGAAATGGTTGCAGGCAGGGTTCCTTTCGGCCACCCACGTACAGAACATGTGGCGCAATGCATCAAGTCCCTGGACGCACCTCATTGACCGCAGCAGCCCTCCGCTGCTCCGCCGCCTTAGTCCGCGCCCGCTCGCCCTCCACCTCGCCCCTCAGCGTCACCACCTCCATCTCCAGCTGCGCACACCGCTGCTGCGCCCGCTGCAGCTGCTGCACCTGCTGCGGGCTCCCCACACCCACGTCCCTTCGGCTCACAGCAGGTGCCCCAGGGCCGCTCCGGCTGCCCGCCACTGCGGCGCCCGCGTTCTGCTGCTGCTGCTGCTGCTGCATGCCCGGCAGCGCCTGCCTCAGCGCCAGAAGCTCGCCCTGGTAGGCCGCCGCCTGCTGCCCCGCCCGCAGCGCCTCCTGCACCGCCTGCCGGGACCGCAGCTCCGCCTCCTCCAGCTCGGTGCGGCAGCGGCGCAGGTCGGCGGAGGCGCGGGCCGCGGCCGCCTGTGCCCGATTCAGGTCATCCTGTAGGAGTACAAAAGCAAGCAGTGATCCATCCAGCAAAGCACCCTTACCCAAACATGTTCATTATAGACTACGGTAGTATGCTACCCAGTCACGGTGGCATAATGAAATTGTGTAGGCGGATTCTGTACAGCGTAAGCAGCAACCCGGTAGCTAATGGCAGATATGAAGCCTTCCTACTCCCGGGCCCCTCCCCACCTGCAGGTGTGTCTCAAGGCGCCCAAACTCGTCCCGCACCGCCTGCAGCCGCGCCACCTCGCCCCGCTGCAGCTCCTGCACCAGCTGCTCGTGCTCCTGCTGTGCGGCAGCCAGCTGCTCGCGCAGCACCCCGCAGCCCACACAGGAGGCAGAGGGTGCTACCGGCCCTGGCGGGAGCACGTCTTCCGTCTGCACAGCGGCTGCCGCAAGCCGCATGTGCGCGCCCGTGTCGCACGACACGTGACGTGTCTGCAGTCTGTCGGTCTGGGCAGTCCCCTCCACCGTAGGTGGCCGCTTAGCGAGCTGCTCCTTCAGGGCTTGCAGCTCAAAAACGGCAGCCTCGCGCGTTGACTGCTCCTTGTTGAGCTGTACCGTTAGGGCCCGTGCGGCAGCTGCTGCCTTGCTGTCGTTGAGCTGCAAGTGCTCCCGCAGCTGCCTGAGTGCGCCTTCGGTGTCGGCCCGGGTTGCCTCTGCGTCCCTCAGGGCAGCGGCTGCCTGCTGGGCCATCTCCTGCAGCTGGCTCTCCAGCTCCTCCACCTTGCGTGCAGCTTCCGCCCTGCAGCACGCTACCTCCGCTGTCGCCGCCGCCAACGCCTGCTCCTTCTCCCGCACCTGCTCCTCCCGTTGAGCTACCAACACCGCGGAAGACTTAGCCGCTGCCACAGCGTCCTCCGCCGCACGGGCTGCGGCCTGCTCCATTCCCTGCAGCTGCTTCTCCAAATCCGTCACCATACCCTCCGCACGCGTCTTCGCAGCCAGGGCCTCCCGCAAGGCCGCAGAAACCTCCTCCCCTCTCCCCTTGACTGCAGCCAGCTCCCTCGCTGCCTGCTCGAGCAGTGCCGCAGCGCGCTCCTCCGCCGCCTCCGCCACCCGCTGGGCCCTCTGCAGGCCAGCCGTGAGCTCCCCAACGTCCGCCTGCAGCCGTAGCAGCTCCAGCTGCAGCGCCTCCCGGTGGGGCGACGGCCGCAGCAGGGGCGAGAGAGCTGACGGGGTGGCTGTAGCTGTGGCCGAGGGTGGTGCGGTGGGAGGCAGCGGGCCGCAAGCTCCTTCTGGCCCAACGCGGTCTGCAGGGCCGGGGGTGCGCTGCGCCGGGACGGAAGGCTCGCCTTTGCGGCTCACGGAGCGGCCGTCCTCGCGGGTCCATGACACCAGCTGCTCCCTGAGCGCTGCGATTTGCGCCTGCATCAGCAGCAGCTGCTGCTCCTGCTCGGTGTGCAGCTGGTGCAGCTGCGCCTCTAGCGACCCCACCTGGTGCTCCAGGGTCGCCTTGTCCAGCAGGGCAGTGCGCAGCTGGGCCTGAAGACGCAAGGGTACGTTTGCAGCAGGCAGGGGGCGCCAGTTGCGAGAAGTAGGGGCACTGGCCACACACACACACGAGCGGATGCTATTGTGAATCTACCTCGCGCTGTAACGGTTGGCAGGTGCGCGCATACGCGGGCTCAAGGTCGCACAGTGCGTAGACTGGGAGGACGATACCAAACGATAACACATTCATGCAGGTGTGCGTAGATGTAAGGACAAAAGACCGGTAGTGTACCTGAATGGTCTGAGCGTGGTTCTCCAGGGTTGTGCCAGAAGCAGTGCCGGACGGTGATGATCCAGGTACCCCTATGCCGTGGTCCGGCTGTTGGCGTTCCGCCCCGGTGTTGGCGTCCTCATCGTCAGAGGCTGCTGACCGTGAAGACAGGCTACGCCTGACCTTCGCATCCCGCGGGGCTTCCTGCACAAGCTGAAGCGGCTGCTCCTGCTGCCCTTCCGCCCCGCCCAGCAGCCCCTGCTGCTCCTGCATGCGCTCCACCATTTCCACGGCACCCATCGCCAACTGCTGCAGACGCTGAACCTCAGCCTGCGTTCGGAATACCATCCATTTAGGGTTCTGCCTTGCAGTAAGTGGACTACGCAGCAAGTCCAGGTCACGACGAGCCTCTGCAGCACCCCGATACCAACTCAAAGCGGCCGCCCGCAACTACGCCTTGCTGTGCAATCCATGCAGTAATTGCCGGTGACAACATAACAAAGAAGACGTTTACTCAAGCCCCTGCCGCACCTGCAGCTGGGCGTTGGTGTTCAACAGCTCCCTGCTGCGCCCGTCGGCTGCTCCCAGAGCCGCCGTGGCCAGCTCCAGCTGCGCCACCGCCTGGTCCCGCTGCCCCTGCAGCGCATCGCACTGCGCCAGCAGCTGCTCCAGGGCCGACCGCTGTAGCAGCAGCTGGTCCTGCGCCTCGGACTGGGCGGCCTCGGCAGCCTGCAGCTCCGCGCAGGCGCTTGACAGCTCCTCCTGGGGGGCCGATGTGCGAGTGAGGGTGGGGATGAAGGAAGGTAGGCGTGTCGAGCGTGATTGTGGTGGTGGTTTGCGGCTGCTGCTGCAACGGGAGGTGCAGGTGGACGCGGAGCGTTGGCGAATACTGGTCCACCCGCAGTCCGCGAATGTGAGTGATTGGTCAATCTTTTGCGCTGAGGCTGCAAGTGTGTCATGGGGTGCGACCCACCGTGCGCTGTTGCAGCTCGTGCTCCAGCTGCTGCCGCTCCTCCATGTCGGCGGCGCGCTGCCGCTGCGCCTCCTCCGCCTCCGCATGCATCCGGCGGAGCTCCTCGCCCGCCCGGGCCAGTAGGTCCTGGTGGCAGCAGGCCAGGAAACACAGGAAGAGGTGAGCTCATACTATTGCGGGTGCCGGTACTGGCCAATCTATGCGGGAACCATGGATGCAAGCCGCATGTGCACCAGGACATCAGTATGTCACTGTAAGGTAGCGTGCGGGCCTGCACACACAAGCCGGTCGAGCGATGCTACCCATTCTGCAGCGCAAAGCTGCACAAGGTGGTTGTGTCGCCCCACATGGCACCGCTCACCTGAAGCTCTGCGACCTGGGCCATGACTTCAGCCACGCCCGGCTGACCGGCTTCCGATCCGCCTGAAGACCGATCGCCGACCACCGGCTCCTCCGATGCCTCTGAGCCAGCGTGTTCAAGATCCAGCCGCCGTCGTACCGCCGGATGTCCCACGCTGTGGACTACCGCGGGCGGCATCGTTGCAGGACGGTCGGCAACGGCGTCCGACGGCCCGCTGCCGCCCCACTGGCCATCGCTTGTCCCGTCAATACCGTTGTTCGGTTGCTCTTGCTGCTGCGGCTGCACCTGAGAATGCAGAGCTGTCGCTTGCTGCGAGAGCACCCCGAGTTGCTCACGCAAGGCAGCTGCTTCACGATCCAACTCGTCCCGTGCCGCCCCTGCCGCTGCAGCCTGGTCCTTCAGGTCGTCCCTCTGCACCTCCAGATTGGCCAACAGCGCTTGCAGCCCTCCGATCCTGGCCTGCGCGGCTTCAGCGTGCGAGCTTTCGGTAACCAGGGCCGCCCCCTTCTCGTCCAGCTGGGACCGCAGCTGCGCTGCTTGCGCCTCTGCCTGTTCGGTACGGCGCTGCAGGGACGTCAGCTCGCTCTGCACCTCCGCAGACCGTGCTGCTGCTGCCTCAGCATTCTGACGAGCCAGCTGCAGGTCCCTCTGGAGCCCTGCCACCTTGCCACGCAGCAGCCCCAAATCTTCGTTCATCTCAGCCGCTGCTTCCTCTGCCTCGGCAAGCTTGGTTGTGAGCGCTGCCGCCTCTGCGCGCGCTGCTTCCACTGCCGTACATGCCTCTGCCAGCTTGCCTTTTAGCTGCGCACACTCTACCCGAGCGGCCTCTAGGCCAGCACCTGCTGCGGCCGCAGCTTCCTCCAAGCCCAGAGCACGCTGCTGCCATTCCGCCATGCTGCTTTGTGCAGCCTCCTTCTCCTCCATCACCACCCGCTGCTGCTGACGCAACGCCTCAGCCTGCCTGGTAGCGTCCGCAAGCCTTATCGTGAGGTCTTGGGCTTCAGCTCTGGCCGTGGCAAGGGAAGCCTCCCACGCGGACTCGCGGGAGGCATGCTGGGACAGTGCCAAAGCGTGCTCCTGTCGCAGCTGCTCCAGGCGCTGTTGCTCGTCGGCGATGGCGGCTTGGGCCTCGCGCAGGCGGGCGGTGAGGTTGCTGGCTTGGCTCAGTGTCTGTGAGGTTTAGGGTGCAGGCGAACGCACGAGGATTAGCTGCGTGCGTAACATAATGCGTAACCGTGAAAAGAACTCTCTTACGGGGTGTGAGGAAGCCAGTAGGGCATCTCATTGCACAGCCTTGGATGGTTACCGCACACCCCACCTGTTCGTGCGCCAGGCGGGCCTGCTCCTCCGCGTGCTGCAGCCGCAGCGCTGCCAGCTGCGCCTGGTGCTCCGCCTCCGCCCGGCCCGCCTCGGCAGCGCGGGCCTGCTGCTGCGTGGCGCGTAGCTGCAAGCAGGGTCATCACACCCAGCGCGGATTAACAGTTCATTCAACGTGAAGCAAACCCTGCAACTCGCCGCTTAACAGGCTGTGGCTTGCAACGGGGATACAAACGCATACAAGAGCGCAGGCGGATGCGGAAGGGCAGCAAGCCCCCGTCGCCTACCTGATCTCGCAGCTCGTTCAGCTGCGCTGCCACCTCAGCGTCGTGCTCGCCCTGGATGGCACGCGCCTGCAGCTCCGACAGCCGCCGCTCCGCCTCCACCGCCTGCCAAACATGCAGTTACAGTATAGCTGAGTGTCAGCAGCGGCATTACCGGTCTATAAATCTTCCTCCCCCTCACTATGAACCCACATTTATTCACTAAGACCCAAATGAACTTTCCGTCGCACCTGCGCCCTCCTCGCCGCCACCTCCTGCTCCACCGCGGCCTGCTGCCGGTGCAGCTCCGCACACGTGGCGGTCAGCCGCGCCTCCTCGGCGCACGCCACCGCGATGCGCAGCTGCAGCGCGTGCAGCTCCCGCCGCGCCCCCGCCAACTCGTGCCGCGTGTCGTGCCACACTGCCGGCAGCCCCGGCTGCACCTCCGCCTGCCCGTCGCCGTTGCTGGGCACCACAACCAGCGCGAGCTCGTCATTGGGCAAGGCCGCAGGTCTGGACGAACCCGCAGCAGCAGGAGCAGTCGTGGTAACACTGGAGGACGGTTGTACACCGGTTGCTACGTGCCGGACAGCTTCCGCCCGCAGCTCAGCCACCTGGCTTTGCAGCTGCTCCACCTGCTGCTGGAGCCTCGTGGTCCCCGGATCTGCCTGGGACGTGCGCGCTGTCGCCGCAAGCTCCCGCTCCGCCTCCCGCAGCCGCTCTTGGGTCTGCCCCAGCAGTCGCTCGGCGTCACTTGCGGCCCGCTGCACTGTACACAGCTCCAGTTCCAGCTCGGCTACACGCTTCTCCAGCCCCGCAGCTCTGGCCGCTCCTGCTTCAGCCGCACGCTTGGCTGCCACCACCGCGTCGCTTGTGTCCGCGGATGATTCGTCCTTGGCCTTTGTGCTTTCAACATGGGTGCGTGCTGCGGCTACCTCGGCCGTGAGCTGTGCCAGCTCCTGCTGCTTTTGCTCCACAATCCCCTGGGCGCGCTGGTTGCTCGCCTCCAGCGCGGCCGCCTGCTGCTGCAGCTGCTGCAGCCGCACCGAGGCGGCCTCCTCCTGGCCCACCAGGGCGGCGACGCGTGCCTTCACCTCGCCATGCTGCGCCTTGAGCTGCTCCAGTTTGGCCTTCCCTGTGGAGGGAGCAACAATGCAGGCCGAAGCAGTGCTTGCCCAACATTCGCACAAAGCCCGCTGTACATTAGTCCGCCGCAATGCGCTCTGCACGCCCCGCTCAGGCCCGCTTACCCTTTTCGAACTGGGCCTTGAGGTGCAGCAGCTGCGCGGCCGCCTCGTCCAGCTGCGAGCGCATGGCGGTGCCCTGCCGCCGCAGCCGGTCGTGCTCCTCCAGCAGCTCGCTGTGCAGCTCCTGCTGCCGGGACACCTGTGCGCGCAAGAGGCAGTGGCCCGACCGTTTACAGTTGGTGCTACGTCCACTACCAACAAGCCAACGCAGCTGGCATGCAGATCGATGTCCACGACACGGACTCGGGGCAAGGGCAGTCAGCCCCATCCGTACATTCCCACCTGCTGTTGGAGCTTGCGCAGCTGCTCCGTACGCGCCTCCACCTCAGCGTAGAGCGCGGTCTGGCCTGGGGCCTCCGGTGCTCCTGCCGATGCACCTCCATGGCCCAAGACCTTGGGCCCCGCCATTGGCGTGTTCAGCATGCTTGCGGCCGACGCAGCGGTTGCGGCCCTGACGTGTTCGGCCTGCAGCTGCTTGCTCTGCTCCTGCGCCATTTGGTGCTGCTGTTGCTGCTGCTGCAGCAGCAACCGCTGCCCGTGTAGCTCCTGCTGCAGCAGCTCCAGCTGCTGCCGCAGGCGTCGCGTCTCGGCGCGCTCACGCTGCATCCCCTCCTCTAGGCCGCTGGCCTCGTCCTGCGCTGCAGCCATGCGCGCCTTGTAGCGCCCCACAAGGTGCTGGCAGGCGTCCAGTTCCTGCTGCAGGTCATCAGCCTGACGGGCAATCAAGGGAAGCCTGGACTGACTCTCGTGTTTTTCAGCAACCGTAACAGCGCTGCTGAGAGTAAAGTATACAGCATTGGCAACGAAAGGTCTATTCCAGCGGTCAAAGGATAGTTTTTACCGTACAGAACGGATGGCGGGCCCCAAGCCGTACCTTTGTCCGCCACTTATGTATAGCGGCCGTGGCCGACGTGGAGCCGTAGTCGTCTCCAGCGCTGTGTAGCCCGTGATTTTGTTGCTGCGCCCTCACCGAGTTGAGACGTGCCTGCGAGCCAAGGAACCAGCGCAATGCGTTGCCTTTGGAGGACATCGGCAGCCTCTTTGTGTCTACCACCGAGTGCGGCAACATATGGCAAGGTGCAATAGCCGTGCCCAGGGGTATGCAGCATGTGGCTTACATAGCCTCTGCCCACCTGCAGCTCCGAGGACAGCTGCTCGGCGTCCGAGGCCCGCTGCTCCGCCAGGCGCTGCCGCGACTGCGCCTGCACCATGGACACCTGCAACCAGGCAGCGCACCGCCGGGTCAGCGGATGCAGCACTAGATATGTACTGCAGCAGCCATAACAAGGTCTGGGCCATAACCCCAAGACACGAATCCTCAAGGCGCTAATTACGTTAGAGCTGGACATTTTTTTGTCCTCACCTGCAGCCGCTCCACTTCGGCCTGCAGCTGCATGACCGTAGCCATGTGCTGATGCTGCGTTGCCACGTGGTAGGGGTACTGACCCATGGGTCCAACGCCAGGGCCAAGCATATACACGCCCCCAGGCTCCGGCCCCAGCCCCTGGCCGAACGCCATCCCGAGCATCGTGCTGCCGGGGGTCCCAGTAGCATGGATGCCCCCTGGGGTGGAGGCGGCGGTGCCCGCACCCGAGGCGCTGCCGCCACGGGGCGGGATCCCCATGCCACCGCCCAGGCCCCGCCGCAGGGCCGCAAGTTGCTCCTGCGTCTCTTCCAGCTGCCTTCGCGAAGCGGCTAGCTGGTCGTTGAGGCGGTTGAGCTCCTCCTGGGCGCATTCGGCGCGGCGCTGGGCGACAGCGGCTTGCTGCTCGTGCCGCTCTGCCGCATCCTCTTGCTCCTGTTGCGGCACGCGACAAGCACCGCAGCATGTGTGCAGAATAGTAATGTCTGTCAGCGCACCTCTGGCGTTGGGCACTAGGTTAGGGTAGGGTGGGCTCTAGGCGCGAGCTGGCCTGCCCTGAGGAAGGAGCACGCTAGCGTTGTGCTGACTTGGCTTCACCCATGCGCCATGCCCCACCTGCTGTTGCGCTCGCAGCTTCGCCAGCTCCTTCTGTGCGGCCTGCGCGTCCGCCTGCGCCTGCTGAAGCGCCTCCCGGACAGCTTGCAGCGCAGCAGCGCTCTCCCGCAGCGCCTGCTCGGCCTCAGTCCGCTTGGCCGCCGCTGCATCGGCGTCCTGCACGAGCCGTCAAGCACAGCAACGAAAAGGTCAACTCGTACCTTGAACGGTTCGTCGCAGGGTGTCACCGATCCTCTGAACAGCGCTGCAAATCGCTCAGCTAAAGTGCGCACCTCATGCGCTGCCTTGACCTGCTGCTGGGACTGGTCAACCGCAGCGGCGAGCTCTGCGCGGGCTTCCACCGCCTGCTGCTGCGCCCGAGCCGCTTCCTCCGCCGCTGCTGCAGACACCTGCCGGGCCTCGGCCGTGGCTGCGTGGAGCCGTTGGAGCTCCTCAGCCGCTGCAGAGGCCGACTGCTCGGCCTGGTGGGACGTAGGGTTGACACACGCAGTAGGGATTCAGGCTAGCCAGCCCACCCAAGCACACATGGTCTCCCAGCAAGGCATCCACATGGTCTCCGTGCATAGAGCTGCTTGCATTAGTGCTTGAAGTCATTCTCAACGCTTCTGTGACCCACCTCCTTCGCACGGCGCTCCAGCTCCTCAACGCGGGCCTGCGCACAACAATGCCAACATTCTCAATAATCACGCAAATAAGCATAGGATCAATCCGCGAGATTTAGCGCCGCCAGGTATGTCCGCACCCATTCATTCAAGCAAGTGCAACATGCATGCCGGTACAGCACCGCTTCGCTGCGTCTAAATGCGACGCCCCACCTGCTGCTGCAGCAACTCATGCTCGTGGGACTTGCGCGCCTCCGCCGCCGCCTCCACGCCGTGCTCCTCCTGCAGCCGCCGCACCTGCGCCTCCTGCGTCTGCCGCTCCTCCTCCTGTACCGTGTTGCGAACCCGCTCCAGCTCCCTCCTCGCCCCTTCGTGCTGCTCCTGCAGCTGCTGCAGCTCCTGCCGCGCCGCCGCCAGCTGCGCCTCGTGGCGCGCTGCCGCCTGCTGCTGACCCGCCAGCGTCCTTTGCAGTGCGTCCGCCTCAGCCCGAAGCACCTGCCAGGGTGGCGCAAAGCACTACTTTCTACCCCCGCCATCACGCCCACACGCATACATAATCTTGCAACCTCAGGCCACACGCGCGAGCCTCAAGTCACTTCCACGTCACAAACCCACGGCAAGACTGCAACAACACTCGCAAGCATGCCGCTGAAGACACAAGCTCAAGACCGGTATGGATAGCCATGGGGAGCACCTACGTGCGCGCGCTGCAGCTCGCTCCCCGCCGCCGCCTCCGCCTGCGCCCTGCTGCGCAGCGCCTCCGCCACCTGCTTCGCCAGCGCCAGGCTCTGCGCCTGCAGCCCCAGCAGCCGCTGCGTGGCGGTGCCCACGTGCCCCTCCACCTGCTCCAGGTCCGCAGCTGCCTCCTCCAGCAGCTCCTCCATGCCCGCCATGGAGGCAGACAGCGGCCGCTTCACCCCACCACCTGTGCCTGGAGAGCGCCAGGTGGGCATGGCGGCACCGGGGCCGTCGGCGGGGGCGCCCAGGGTGTGGTGGGGGGAGGACGCCGGAGGGCGTGTGAGGGCGGCGGCCTGGTGCGCGCGTAGCTGCTGGCGTAGGGACACCACCTCACACTGCTGGGCCATGCCGGCGTGGCGTTCCTGCTCCAGCTGCACAAGCACCTGGGTGAGGAGGAAGGCACGAAGAGGGCGACGGGGCAAAACGCTACGCAGTTGCCGTCTCACCGGAATTACACTTGGAACGCTAAGGAAGCCTGTGGGGTTAGTAAGATGTGGGCTTGGTGAAGGCCCGGCCATAGCTGGAAGTTTGCGCACCTTGCTGTGGTCTTCGGTCAGCGCTGCAAGCTCGCGTGTAAGGGCAGCCAGCTGCGCAATGGACGCCACACAGCCTGGGCAACTGGAGAGCGGGTCAGCAGCACCCCGAGTAGCACCTGCACCGGGTGCGCCGTCGCTGGAGCCAGCCTCTTTAACGCCGTCGGCGGCTGTCACAACCTCGGGAACCACCAGCGTACCGCCAATTGCTGCTGCCTCCCCAGCTGGCTGCCCGTCCGGTGTGGCAGCCGCAGGCACGCCAGTCGCAGCAGCTAGGTCGCTGCAGGAACGGGTTCGTCTGCAGCAGGGACGGGGAACGGTGTAAGCAACATCGTGTTGCAGCAGCACGTGCGCGTACCGCGTGTAAAGCAACAACAGTCTACCAGCGTCCTTGACAGTCTCGAAGCACCAGCCATGTGATATTGGCATGCATCGCCCCCCCTGTGCGCACCTGACCAGCACGTGCCGCTTGACCCGACGCTTGACACGCGCGGAGGTACGTCCGGCGGGTAGCGGCTGCTCGGATGCCGACCCATGGGCGCCCTCCCCCGTTGGCCCCGCGGCTGCTGATGCGGCCGTGGCTGCCGCAATGTGTGCCTCAAGCTCTTCCAGCTGCGTGGAGCTGACCTGCACGGACGTGTACCAATGCTCTTTTCCACTTAGAATACGGCCGCCAGAGCGGTGTTGCGCATGGTGCTCGGCATAATCGCCATGACTCAATACCTCCCCATGCAGCAAGGTAGCCAGCTGCGTTGCGGACCAGGTTGCAACAGTACAGCTACTCGATACGTGCCAGTCGGCAGGCCCTACCTTGACCATGTCCTCCAGTAGTTGGAGCTGCTCCCGCTTGGAGTTCAGCTCCGCTTCAACAGCTGCAGCCTGCGACCGTGCAGCCTGCGCGTAGGGTCCCCCAAGGCAACATCGCAACCAGTCAGAGCTCCAGCAGTAGCCGTGGTACATACCAGCCTAGGAGTTTGAGCACGCTAAGCCTCACAACGATTAGAGTGGAAGTGCATTCGCATTGCGCAGCGGTAGCGGCGACGCTCACCTGTAGCCGGGCCTGCTCCAGACCGAGCTCCTCCTTGGCCGCATCAAGCTCCGCACGAACTGCCTCCAGCTCAATGGAGCAGGACGAGATCTGCCGCATGCCAACCATCCGCTTAATGCTGGGATATTTGTACAAGCATAGGTGACCATGCAACCTAGGCACTTAGTGGCGGCATGGCGCGAAGCACAATCAACCCCACCTGGGCGCCGGTTTGGCTCAGTGTCCCATGAAGCTCGTCCCGCTGAGCCTGCGGACGGGAACATGCACAAAGACGTCACATTCTGACGGCCAAAACGGATTGATACCATTGGTAGTGACAAGAGGAGAACGTGCAGTGGGTGAAAAATAGTACCCGCTGCGGCTCCAACCGCCGCCGTTGGCTAGTTCGCTCACCTCCAGCAGCTTGACGGCGGTCTGCAGCTGCATGAACTGCTTGGCCTGGTCCACCAGCTCCTGCTTCTGCACCCCCGTGCCCGACAGCTTGGACCTGCAGCAAGACGGGCCGGCGTTGGTTTCCCCAAACAAGCTGCATTCGGCAGCACCACTTTCCAACGAACCGGTAGCCGCCAAGTGCCGTACAAAATTGCATCTGTGCTTAGAGTTGGCTCGTACCCACCCAGAGCCTAGCAAGCCACATGCAGCTGATGAGCCGTCCGAGCCCTCCGACGCCTGCTGCTGCTCCAGCACCTGCCGCTGAGACGCCCGCCGCGGCTGGTCCGGGAAGGCTTCCGGCTGCGTGTCGTTTGTGACCCGCGGCTGCTGGCCCATGGCCCCATGCCCTGCAGCCCCAGGAGCTGCCCCACTTTGGGTGCTGCAGGGGTGCTGCTGGTGCTGGTGCTGGTGCCCTGAGGAGCCAGCAGCTGGGCCGCCATGACCGTCGGTGCCCATCGCAAGGAGTTCTGCTGCCAGTAGGCCTGGACCCCGCGGCGAAGGGAAGCGCAATGCAGACTCCACCAACGCCCGCTGCTTGGCCGCCTCCTGCAGGCAGTGGCGTACCCCGAACGCATGTGTTGTACACAGGCCATGGGTCAACACGTGCGGTTTGAGCCGTCCCGCTTGAGGCACCCGCCCGCACAACATTTCAGTCCGGACTCTGCACGTGTGGTGATAGCATCCATGTGAGGGCAAGCAATTTGCTCCGGTTCACACCTGTAGAGCCCTAAGCAGTGACGCAGCCTCAGATGTCGGCTCGTCAACCTGCAAGGAACAACCGATGGTCAGGCGCCCAGGCCAGACTGACGTACTGTGGCTACTGATAGAGTTGCTCTTTCAACACACGTCGGCTGTAGCCTTCCCAGTTCCCACCTGGTCGCCTGTGTCCGGTGCAGTCTTCCCAGGCGACACCAGCTGCGTGAGCAGGTCCACCTGGGCCCGCATGGCAGAGGCGGAGCGGCGGGCGGCCCCAGCCTGGTGCGTCAGCTGGGACAGGCCCGAGTCCAGCTGCAAGGGACCACCAGGAATAGGGTCATCATGAAGGCACGCACACCGCAGCGCTAGGTGCCTCCAACTGGCCTCAGGCCCCACAGTCCTGGTGTAGCGCAGGGGCCACTCGCTCGGCAACGTCCCCATGACGCAGGCCGGTCTAGCTCAAACTCGTGCACACTCCATTGCCGTATACACTCCACTTGGGGGGCTTTCAGGCGCACGGCCCAGCGCTTAGGCCATTCAGGGTAGTGTGCACAGAACGTAGCAGTCTTGCTGTGAAGTGGACATGCTGGAAGCCGTCGCGCTGCTGATGGCCCAAAAGCCGCAGGGCCATGGCGGTTCAGAGCCCACACACACGTACCTCAGCCTGAAACTGTGACAGCGTCCGGTTGGCAGCCGTGAGCGCCCCCAAACCCGTCTCCATGACGTGCGGCACGGGCGGCTTGGTTCCTCCAGGGCTGCGGCCTACGGTAGAATAGTTTTACATGACGCTTAGACCGTGGGCCCTATTGACGGTCTGCCCACGCACGCGTCGTACAGTCTAGGAACTGAGCGCTCTACCTGGGAAGGGCCCCGTGGCAGCTGAGACAAGTGGGTCCTGGCCGCGCTGCCTCATGCCTCGCTGCTTGACCCGGCTAAGTAGCTCTGACAGCTCGCCCAGCTCTTCCTCTCGCTGCTTTGACTTCTCCACCAGGTCGCTGCAGGCACTGGCCAGCCTCTCAGTCTCTGCCTCCAAGCTGCTCTGGTGCCGGAGCACCACGTCGCTAAACATGGTGCAACTAGGCCTCTATCACTATGGCATTAAACCATCAATTGCCACATGGGCTGCTGTATGGACTTCGCGGTCTGGAAGAGCGAGCATGCAGGCCCGCTCCACCGCAGAAGGCCTTGGAGCCCATGTAACAGGTGCAGATAATCGCATGTTTTCGATCTAGTATATTATGATACCACGTGCCCGCACTATTGGCATTGCAGCTGCCCTCTGCCTGCTTGAACGTCCGAATTGCAGAACGCAGCAGACGCTGTGCAGTTACCACGTATAGTTACTTGGCAATGCAAGGTCAAAACAGTGTATGTCCATTGTGTAGCTAGGTGTGGATACGCCATTCGGGTCGCCAAATTAGACGAAAGTCAGATGTGAGCTTGGTCCATAAAAGCCTCTGGGCGCAGAATGGAATCCCACTCATGCCCCAGATATTTTGTATACTTGAGGAGGGCGGTCGCGCCCTCCTTACACGGGCTCAAGGCGACATCCAGACACCAAATTTCCCGACTGTGGGCTTGCTCAGCTCTATCGCAACATATACTGAGAACTCTGGGCATGAGCTCAGAGCAATTGGGAGCACAAACGTCCGGATCATATACCGCAGGTAGGCAGTGGCCAGACCCGTTGGGTCACCCTGGGGACAGCACCGGCCGGGACGTCAACCCACCCCCTTCTTGCCCCCGACAGATTTATCAACCACTTGCTCTTCGTGCTTGTAACAAGCAACCTCCTGCTTCAGACAGAGCTGTTGCATCTTCACCTCCGGGTAAGTTGCAGTAAGGTGCCACGTGCCAGCCATCTAGTGCAGGGGACTCCGTCAGTACCCACCTGGCCCGACGTACGGCACGGCCGCGCACACCAGACGGGAGCTTGCATGCTCGTATGGAGGGCAATCCGTACCAAGCGCCCCATGATTCGCGCCTTGCTCTACGCCGGGTCCTGAAATACGACCATGCCCTCTACCCGTGCAGACCGTCTACGATGCTCTTGTACTGCTTCTGGGCCGTGCTGCCCTGCAGCTCGACACAACGATCAAGGTCGACCTGCTCAAAAAGAAGCTGCGAGGTATGCGTAACACAGCCTGACTTGGCCCACTGCCCCGCTCCGCGCCGGCCGTTGACGTGTGCCACAGGCCTCCACGTGCTCTTCTGCCCCGCACAACGACATGAATGGCCATATGCACGCCCTTACTTGCCACGAGCGGCACAGCGCTCGGGTGCTAAACTCCTTACCCCTGCCCCATGCCTGCCGCAGGCGTGCAGCGGGCAGTGGACTCCCTCATTGCCGATGACACACTGGTGCCCTGCATCCTGCTGCCAATACCACAGGTGCGATAGCTCATGCTCTCGTCTTTGCAATAAGCGTTACATGGGCACAGACCCAAGCTTGCCCCCGAGCTTTGCTCTCCCACCATTGCCAAACTTGTCACGGCCAGCATCCTGCTCAGTGTCTTCCGCGTCATTCCCTTGGCCCAGGTGGTGGGTCTGCCGCTGCGCGACAAGGCCACGCTACAGGCCTGCCTGCAGCGGTGCGTGGGCATGCTGGGCTGCACGCACGCGGCGCTGGTAGGGGAGGGCTACTACATGGCGGCAACGCACGGTGAGGCCCCCTGGCGTGGGCACTAGGCACCACAAGGCGCGAGGCGCCTGCACGCAACCGCTTACCTTATCTGCTAAGCACACGGTACCGTGGCGAGGAGCTGGTACGACGGGAGCAATGGGCTAGGGAACTGCTCTGGCCTTCGGGCATGGCGGTTATTGCGCTTGCGCTCCAACCGTGCTCAACCGATGTGCCCTCCTTGCTGTGCCGCAGGCTGGTGGGCGTTGCTGACCCCCCGCGAGCAGCTGTTGGTTCAGCACCTGGCCATGCAGCTGCAGGCGCAGCAGCAGGAGCAGGTGGGCCGGCCGACTCCGGTTGTTGCGCTTGCCCATGTTGTCCAATGGCACGTGCGTCCGGCCCCAGAGCTACTGCCTTCATGCACACACTGCTGTAGGCGGTAGGCTTAGGTTTCCACATGCCCACAGGGCGCCACCGGAGCAGCCGGACCTGAGGCCCTGCTGCATGTGGCCAAGCGCCACTTCGAGGCGCCCCTGAGGCTGCGCACCCTGCTGTTGCGGGAAGGTGTGTTGATGCCTCGGTCCCGTGTTTTTTAGTGTGTTTTTAGAAATGCCGCCCTGGCCCTATTACCGCTTGTGTGATTATGTCTGTCTCTCTTTGCAGTTATAGGCTTTCGTACGCGACTGCTTGATGCATATCAAGTAGGTTTGGCTGTTAGATGAAGCATCCTCTGCCCCTGCTGATACATGCTGTCCCTGCAGGCGTGCTACTGCTGGCATTGTACGAGTCCACCGGGCCGGCGCCACCGCCACTGCAGGAGCACGAACACCAGCTGGCGGGCGCGATGCAGGCGGCCGCGTACACCCTGGAGGTACGAACCCTTTACCCCTGGGGCGCACCAAGTGGATGGCCAGCTATCGATCTTTTGCGCACCTCCATCTCGACTCCGTGCTGCAACCCTCTACGCGAGCCCCACAATTTTTGCTGAAGGCCTCCAGTTGTCTGAGGGTCTGTGCTGGGCATGTGCCGCTCACAGTCTGCAGTTCCCCTCCTCCTGTCCCACCCCTTTCAGACCCCCGTGTGGCTGCGGCAGCCGGTGCCGCAGTTCGCTTCCCTCACCTTTGACCTGGCGCTGGTGGTGGAGCGGCAGCCACCTTCCGTGACGCTGTTGTGGGGGCACACGGGCACGGCCATGCAGCAGGTGGGAAGGAGGGCGCGGAGGAGTGGCCCTATGGGGTGGAGCTTGGTCCAGCCCTTCGGGTTTATGAAGCGTTGCCTGGCGAAAACAAAAGCGCTTACAATGCACCAGTACGGTAACAGTACGGCATCTCCCAGATGTTGTGCTTGTTGCGCCGCATGAAGGCTGGCGTGTCTGAGTCAGCTTTCCCGCTGCCCGTGCAGGGCTTCAACCCGCTCATGTCGCCCACGCTGCGGAAGCAGCTGGGCACGTCGCCCAGCCCCATTGGCCCGCGGCTATACAAGTAGGTTTCATGACCGTCGCCAGTCTTTCTCACCTCGTTATGTTCGATGTTTGCGGGCGTTTTGGAACATCACGCAACCTCCGTGCGGATCGCTGGAACAACCCTCACCCCTGCCTGCCGTTCACCAACCACAACCCATCTTAGGAGTCCCTCCGTGTACCGAGACGACGTGGCAGCGGCAGCCGCTGCCGCGGGGGCGGCCGGTGGTGCCGCAGGCGGCGGCGGCGACGGCGTGCAGCTGCTGTTCCGCTCCACAGCCGACACCCTGGTGTCCTTCATCATGCAGTCGTGGCCGCAGCTGCCCCCTGCGCTGCAGGCAGTGCTGCACGACAGGGGAGCGGCCGCGGCAGCCACCGCGGCGGCTAGCCAGCTACAGCAGCAAAGGCAGCAAGAGCAGCAGCAGGTGCGACCACTGGCACATTGCAGCTGTAGCACTCGTGCACAACTGCCGCCGGTGTGCATGGAACTGAGCGTACCAATGACCCCCTCTGCTTCTTTGCAAAACCGGCTGGTGCCGGACAGGAGGCGCCTGCTCTGAGGCGCGTGGGGTCCGCAGCGCACCCGCTGCCCAGCCCGGCTTCTGCGCTGCAGCCGCAGGGCCGCGCCGCCGCCCACGGCCCGCGCTCGCGGCTGGGCTTGGGCGCCCCCGCGCGGCGCCGCGCCTCCATGAGCGCCCCCAACTCCCCCGCTGCAACGCCCGCTATGAGCTTCAGCCGCCTGCACTCGCTGTTCGGGCGCAAGAGCGGGGACAGGGACGCTGCGGGCGGGGCAGCCGGAGCTGAAGGGCCGGGCGGCGGCGAGGGCACGGCGGCGCCCGTGGGCGGGGAGCAGCCTGGCGGCGCCGCGTATGAGGAGATCCACGCGGTGCTTGAAGGTGGGTCCCGGGCGCACACAAGCAGCGACACGACCGACTACCTGAAGTAACACTGCAATACCATGTCAGGAGCCAGCACATGTTGGAAGCAGGGGACAGAAACCTGTTTGCGTTGTCAGCCCAACACTGCATGTCTGCCGCCCGTGCTCCCAGGCGCCCGGCTGCTGGCGTTGTTGGACCACAGCCCCTCGACAGCATCGGCTATTTCCTCCCCCGCGGGCGGCGAGGGCGGGGCTGCTGACGGCGGGAGCGGCGGCGTGGACGTGTTCGTGGCCTTCCCAAAGCGCGTGGGGCGCGCGGCAGCCCTGGACACGGCCCTCACGCTGCGGGCCACCTACCTCATGGCCTACCACGACGTGGAGTGAGGGACGGTGGTTGTGTTGATCGCGGTGTGGAGGGAGCGCTGGGGCATAGTCAAAGCCGTGTACTGGTTGCAGTCGCTGAAGGGCGGGCGTGCACAGACAGACGCAACCGCTTGCCCAGGGTCTCGTGCGTGGCAGCTCGTGGCGGCTGAGATGGGAGCTCGTGGCGGCGCAATGGAGGTCAAGTCGTCTGCCATTGTGCTGGACATTTGTGCTAATTGCATGAAGGGTTCAGGGAAGACGTTGGGTGTGTGCGTGTGTCTCATGCGCGGTGTGCACGTACGGCCTGTCGTGTGAACATGGACCCGCATGCGGCCAAGCGCGCTGATGAACCGGTCGAGACTACTGTGTGGCATTGTGGGCTCTATATGCTGCTTCACTTCTGATTGCTGTAAGGTGGAGACACACAGGCCTAATAATAGCTCATAATAGACAGTAATGGAGCATGCTGTCCAGGCTGTCATTCATAGCATGCTACCCGTTGCCGGTACGAACGTCCCGAACTCTCTCAAGATATGCATCGCACCTTACATGTTCGCTTGCCGAACTGGTCTCCATGCAGTGCGGTAGACGAGCGTAACGAGAGTGCAACATCCGCATGCAGGGCCGCACTACCAACCACCCACGGCGCAACACACTTCTTGGCGGCGAGCCGTGAACCAAGGGAGTCTCTATGTCACACTGCCAGCCAAAGTCATATGGCACAGGGCAAATGGCACGCTACAGTCTCACCACACCGCTTCAGCTGACCTACTTCCCTTTCCGTGAGCACATATTGCGCCTTCGCCGTCATACCACCACTACACACAAAACCCATTGGGCCAACCGGACGTGCCCATGTCCGCAGGGCAACCGCTAGACTTGTGAGCCATCGCCACGTTTTTGGACCGTCACATCGCTTGGCAGTGTTGGGGTAGCAGTCGACTGACTCGACTGCACCCTGGTATCAGGAGCTTCAGTAATGCGGCCCACCCCTCCCCAACCCGCGGGTTCCCGCGACCATCAGCACCGCGGAGTCCCGTGCTTCCAAGCCACCAAGCGCCTCCTCGGGACCCCATGCATCCACGCTTAGGACACATCCATCTCCTCCGGCGCGCCCTCCGTCACCTCCAGGTCTTTGAGCGACAGAACGCGCTGCTTGATGACGGCTGCAAGGCGAAGGGAGGCGACCAGGAACAGTGTTCAGGCGCAACACAGGAGTTGCCTTCGACTACGGTAAGTCACTCCACGCTACAAGCAAAGCAACGGTGGTGAATACACGTGCGATGGCACCTCGCGACCCCTCCCCACTTTGGTAAACCGTCACAGTCGGCACAGGCTCCCCCTTCGCGCTGAGACCCAAACTCACTGGCGGTGCCGGGCGGGTACTTGACTGGGAACTGGCGGCTGTAGGTCTTGCCCTGCAGGTACTCGTAGTTGCGCAGGTACTCCACCTTGTCCTTGGTGATGACGCACAGGTCCACGTTGGAGCCGGAGCCCAGGTCGTTCAGCACGCCGCTGCGGATGCCCTTGGCGACCAGCTCCATGGCCTCCTCCCTGGGCAGCGCGGAGACAAGCAGACAAGGGGCAAGATGCGGGTAAGGGGTGCAGCTCAGGAGCTGTGAACCACCGCTTGTGCGTTATTGCATAGCTTGGGATTGCAAGGGAAGGCCGCTCGCTGCGTGTGGACCACTACACCTACGCACGTGACGGCTGGCCAGCCCCCCGCCGCTCCCTTTCAACCTATCCTTGCCTTTCGCCCGGCTGTCCAGTTGGCCCCGCCGGCTTGTTTGCAACCTCACCTGGTCGCAGGCCCTCAGGCCAGTAATTATTACTCGGTATTTCCTTGCGACTTGTCCGCCACCACACTCGCTCGCTACAGGCTGACCGTTTCCGGTTCCACTCCTTCGCCGCTCTTCGGGTACCTCACCTGGTCATGTCGTCCTTGTAGTACGCCTCGAACATGGACATGGCGTTGAGGGAGCCGCTGCCCATGGTGGCGAACGGCAGCGAGTCGGTGGAGCCGTGCGGGTAGATCTGAGGGGAGGTTGAGGAGGTGACGGAGGGAGTTGGGATCGGCAGCCGTCGCAATCCCGGCCGCGAACCAGCATAAGCCGCTGGTGTCCCACCCGGCAATGGCGTCTTCCAGTCCTGCCAGCCAGGCAGTATGAGAAGCCCCCCGCCCTCCGCAGAGGCCCTTGCGCGAACCCGACATTGGGAGCGCCACAACCGCATGGCTACACCCGTGCCACGAATGTGCTGCACATGTAGCGCCGCTTCCATAGCCGGCCCTGCACCCTGTGCTCGACAGCAGCACCCACCGTGAACAGGTGTGGCCCGTTGAGGTCGTACCCGCCGAGCACTAGCGCCGCACCCACATGCCCTTGGTACCTGCGTCGGTACCGCACACTGGGGCACTCAGCCTGGCACTCCCACAACTTGCACCTGCTGCCCGCAGCAGTCATCCCACCACCGGCGCCTGCTGCCCGCAAGAGTCGTCAGGTATGGGTCCAAAGGCAACGCTGCGTATGGTAATGAGCGCCCGCATGCATTTGACTGCGCCTGAACCACGTCAAGCCCGCATGAAAGGCAGTGGTGAGTGTGCCCCTCCGGGCTCCCGGTTACCCACTTGAACAGGTGCTGCTTGAACAGGGTCATGGCTGTGATGACGCGCGCCTGCCGCCCCGTCGCATACTTGTGCAGCGCCAGCTGCCCAGACACCATGTCTACACAAGTGATTGAGGGGCATCATAATGGTCCAGTAACCCAATTGCGTTGTTAGAGGTTTAGCTGAAGGTTCTTGGGGGCCTGTCCACGCGGTTTGCCCTCCGACAGCCCCCTCAGCCCCGGACGCCCCCGCTCCACCACGCCGGGCCGCCGGTGTTCCCGGCATGTGTCTCCACCTACGCACCTGTCACGTGCTCCAAATCCGCCGCTGTGCCAGCGCCGCAGGCGTAAATGTTTGGGGTAATGTAATGGATCTTTGAGCAGTTCTTGTCCGCGACTGTTGTCCCGGCTGTCGACCGCGTGTCAGCACCAAGCACAACTCCATCCTGGAGCAACAAGTAAGAGTAAGCTCCTCCGCGCGATGGGCGTCCAGGAAGTGAGTAGCCTTACGTCGTTCCGCTCCCGCGTACCTTGAACACCAGCCCCGCAATCGTTGTTCCAGTCTTCCAAGCTCTTGGAACCTGCATGCCTTTCGCTTCTAGCATAGCATTCCTCTTACATAGATCAAAGTCGAACCCTCCCGCGTTGGACCCCATGGCTAACGAGATCGAACAGAGCGTAGAAGAACGAGTGTCTAGGATACTGAAGCAAAGTAACACTGGAGGATATTCGTTCCGTGGCTGTGTCAGGAACAAAGTGACACGCATCAAACTATGCTTACAGTGGGCTTCACGCGATTCACAGCAGCGCGATGGCACAGAGGCTGGCCCCTGGACATTTGGCATTCTGCCAGCTGGTTACACGAACACAATGTGATTGACAGTTCGCTCCGTGCCCTACGGGTCTGCTGCTCAAAGGTGGTCTGCCTCCCTGCCACGTGCCATAGCCCTGGCGCCGAACTTGCGGGCGCGTTATACTCGAGCTGTTACCTCAATGACCTGTAAAAACGGATGAGGCCCCTGACATACGGTATGTAAGCTAATGCACGGCAAGCCCTTGTGCAGCTCTCCCCTCGTGGTCTGAGTCTCCCTGCTCTGTGCTGTGCGTGTGCAGAGCAAGGTGAAACCAGACGGCTGCTCGCAGGCTGCTCGACATTGTTTGTGCTTTAGATTATGGCGTGGCGCGGGCCGCGCGGCTGCCGCTGGCCCGTGACGTGGTTGGCTACAGTGCCCATGACCGAGGCCTGTATGCAAGCGTCCACATGATTGGCAACAAGGCTTAGGTTAGGTTAGGTTTTTACAGGGGACCTCTTCGGTCGGGGTGTCGTACCACACCCACCACCCCGAGAGGGCAACGAGACAGCCCTCCCAAAGCAAACAAGCCTGCTACTGCCCAGGCGTTTGGCAAGTTGCCCTGCAAGCGGTTGTCGGACTTGCCCTGTGCCCCAAGCGTTGTGGGCCCGCTGCACGCCTGCAGCCCAGCCAGGCCCAGCCCAACCTGCACCAGCACAGAAGCGCACCGAACTAGAGGAGCTCGCCTAAAGCACCTCACTGGATAACAGTGCGGCAGTCGCAGCTTGATGAACAGAAGGCGCAGGCACCCGGGTGCTCCACTGCTCATGCAACACACTGGCTTTTCACGGTTACAATTGCCAGGAAAGCAGCAAGCTGCTGCTGCGCCTGAGGCTCCCAGCCTGTGTTGTGCATCCCTTCTCCAACTGCCAACTGCTGGTACAGCCGCCACAGTGTAGGTTCCTCTGCGCAAATGCCTCAATACCCCTGGCGAGTGGCAGCGGCTACCTAAGATGGCACAAGGTCGCGACGACCATAATGCCCAAGCGCCACACACGGGTCTGCATGTCCTCAGCGCACGGCCTCCCAAGAAGCCACCTCGAATTCCCTTCACCCTGGCCGAACATAAGGTCTTGTCTCAAGCTTGCCGCATCCACGTTTGGCACCATGCGATTCCACATAGGCTCCTCCCTCAACCGCCCACCACGCCAGCGTACATCAGCAAACCCTCAGTCCAGCACCTCTCGTCAGCACTCTCCTGCGGTAGGACACAACCTGCCAGCTATGTGCCAGGACGCCCGGGCGGCTCAAATCTTGGGCGCCCGCCACACCCGCACGCGCTTGTCGCGGGAGGCGGTCGCGAACACGAAGGCCACGCCGCCGCCCGCCTCGCTGCCCACTTGCCTGGGCAGCGGGCACCACCGGATGGTGGTGATCGTGGAGTCATGCGCCTCGATGCGCTCTAGCAGCTCCCCCGTCGAGAGGGACAGCAGGTGCACTGTGCCCTGTGGAGGGAAGGGTGGGGCAGCATGAGATGAGTCCCTGGTTGCGCGTGTGGAGCAAGTGTAGCGGTGCGAAGTCGCGACGAAGTCACGCTGCGGGCTGTGGCAGTACTCTTCCAGAACTCAAGTGCTACTACGGTGCTACTAAGGACAGCCCTTTAATAAGGTCCAGACCTACCTCGTAGGCTGCAGCCAGCATGTCTGACCCGGGCGGTCCAAAGGCCATGCGCTGATAAACGCGTCCCTCCGGCAGCGCCACGGGGATCTGCAGAAGGGGAGTGCAAGAACAAATTGGTCAGGACACGTGCGCACTGGGGCGGGGGCGTGCTCGTAACTTGTTGAGCAGCATGACCACGGCGTACTCAACGCCAGTGCACTACGGTACTCATGCAGCTGGGTGGAAGGTGGGCGACTCGAGCCCGGTTGCCGCCAACGCCAGCTAACCAATGGCTTACCGAGAGAATCGTCTTGGGGTCCTCGCTGAGCTCGTACCGCACATCAATGTTCCAGATCTGCATGTGGTAAGGTCTTGCACGGTCAGTGCGAACTGGACACAGAGTGACACAAGACGGCGTGGAAGCAGCCACGCAACACAGCGTGTCCAGCTGCGGCAAAAACGCTGAACGTGCTGATAGCAACAGTCGTCTCGGAATGCCACGCCAGTATCACGCCCCATACAGAAAGAGTAACTCAAGTCAAGCCTCCTGGTTAAACTTAGGGGAGAGAATGATCTGCCCCTCAAGTCTTAGGTACCCGCATGCAGCGGGTACCCTGGCCCCTCTGTAAGATCGCAAATGAAGCTCTGCCCACCTTGAGCATGCCGTCACGGCTGGCGGTGGCCGCACGGCGGTTGTCCGCCGACAGCGCCACACACGCCACCTGGCTTTTGTGCCCCGTAAGGCCCATCACCTTCATGCAGCCTGCAGCACGAAGAGGCACGAGGTGAGAGCTCGGCCGTACGGACTGTCTGTCGCTGCCGAGCTGACGCATGTACCGCACGGATAGTGACCAGTCGCCGCCGGGTAGCTTCCCGGCAACTCACCCCTGAACTCGCCCTCCCGCGTGTACTTCATCTCCCAGACCTTGACGTCCGCTGAGAAGGACGCCACGGCGATGAAGCGGCCGTCCGCCGACAGCGCCAGGTCATGGTTGGCCAACGCGTTGG
>QAXN01000150.1:457-18958 GCA_004335795.1 Chlamydomonas sp. 3222 | reverse complement strand
AAAAAACCAACGTGTTTCGTCGTTTTGCGTATTAGCAACCCCCCGGAGGGGGTTGCTAACAAGAAAACAACGTGTTCGGCTTTGCCGATTATGTGCTTTGCACATACTGCACCTTTAGGTGCTGGAAAGGAGGCAATATATTACGTCCCCCCCTCCGGGCCCCCTCTGGGGTAAGATATTGCCCAAAGGGCGTCTCGCAAAAAATATTATAACAAAACCGCCACCCCCCCCCGGCGGAAGACCACACCCGGCCAGCTATGTGCCAGGACCGCCCGGGCGGCTCAAATCTTGGGCGCCCGCCACACCCGCACGCGCTTGTCGCGGGAGGCGGTCGCGAACACGAAGGCCACGCCGCCGCCCGCCTCGCTGCCCACTTGCCTGGGCAGCGGGCACCACCGGATGGTGGTGATCGTGGAGTCATGCGCCTCGATGCGCTCTAGCAGCTCCCCCGTCGAGAGGGACAGCAGGTGCACTGTGCCCTGTGGAGGGAAGGGTGGGGCAGCATGAGATGAGTCCCTGGTTGCGCGTGTGGAGCAAGTGTAGCGGTGCGAAGTCGCGACGAAGTCACGCTGCGGGCTGTGGCAGTACTCTTCCAGAACTCAAGTGCTACTACGGTGCTACTAAGGACAGCCCTTTAATAAGGTCCAGACCTACCTCGTAGGCTGCAGCCAGCATGTCTGACCCGGGCGGTCCAAAGGCCATGCGCTGATAAACGCGTCCCTCCGGCAGCGCCACGGGGATCTGCAGAAGGGGAGTGCAAGAACAAATTGGTCAGGACACGTGCGCACTGGGGCGGGGGCGTGCTCGTAACTTGTTGAGCAGCATGACCACGGCGTACTCAACGCCAGTGCACTACGGTACTCATGCAGCTGGGTGGAAGGTGGGCGACTCGAGCCCGGTTGCCGCCAACGCCAGCTAACCAATGGCTTACCGAGAGAATCGTCTTGGGGTCCTCGCTGAGCTCGTACCGCACATCAATGTTCCAGATCTGCATGTGGTAAGGTCTTGCACGGTCAGTGCGAACTGGACACAGAGTGACACAAGACGGCGTGGAAGCAGCCACGCAACACAGCGTGTCCAGCTGCGGCAAAAACGCTGAACGTGCTGATAGCAACAGTCGTCTCGGAATGCCACGCCAGTATCACGCCCCATACAGAAAGAGTAACTCAAGTCAAGCCTCCTGGTTAAACTTAGGGGAGAGAATGATCTGCCCCTCAAGTCTTAGGTACCCGCATGCAGCGGGTACCCTGGCCCCTCTGTAAGATCGCAAATGAAGCTCTGCCCACCTTGAGCATGCCGTCACGGCTGGCGGTGGCCGCACGGCGGTTGTCCGCCGACAGCGCCACACACGCCACCTGGCTTTTGTGCCCCGTAAGGCCCATCACCTTCATGCAGCCTGCAGCACGAAGAGGCACGAGGTGAGAGCTCGGCCGTACGGACTGTCTGTCGCTGCCGAGCTGACGCATGTACCGCACGGATAGTGACCAGTCGCCGCCGGGTAGCTTCCCGGCAACTCACCCCTGAACTCGCCCTCCCGCGTGTACTTCATCTCCCAGACCTTGACGTCCGCTGAGAAGGACGCCACGGCGATGAAGCGGCCGTCCGCCGACAGCGCCAGGTCATGGTTGGCCAACGCGTTGGGCTCGAACACGCCCAGCTCGCGGCCCTGAGGTCCACAGCGTGCACACGACACACAAGCCAGCTTACAACAAGCACAAGGACAGCAACTGCCCAGGCATGTCCAGGTGCACGGGAAGAAGCATGGTCGCCCGTGCAGCTTACGGCAAGCCATGCACAGTGCGGCTTCTGTGACCTTGCCTGCCGCTCACCGTCATGTCGAAGATGCGGCCCTCCCGCTTGGTGGACAGGCTGGCGATGTATCCCCGCCGCCCCACCGCAGCGTCCGAGGGCACGGCCGCCATGGCCAGCACCGGCTCCTTGCCGTGCACGTTGCCCACCTGTGTCGCAACACGCATGGCCTCAGGCAGGTGCTTTCCTCATCGGGCAGACTTCCAGGCAACCCGGTATGTGCAAACCAGCAGCGAGCGCTTCCAAGCGACGATGTCACGTCAACAGTTCAGCGACTGGGCACTGGTGGCCTCCACCTTTAAAGTAGCTAGCAAGCACGGACCGGGTTCCACCTCACCTGCCATTTGGCTTCGTAGGTGACTGCGCCGGCCGGCGTGGTGCCGCCCGGGCCGTACACCGCCACCAGCGTGTCGGGGCTGCCCCGCATGGCGGTGGCCACGCTGTCGGGCGCGTCGGCAAAGCCGACACCCATCGGGATGCGCGCCGTGCGGATGCGTTTGAACTGCGGTCAAGGGCGACGGAGGTTGAGACTTACAGTAGTTGCTAGTGCGCCATGGCCCCTGGGATTGGTGCCAACGCCCGGGCTTGTGAAGTACGGTGCACGTATTAGCAGTTCCACAGGCAGGCTTCATTGTGAAATGCAATGGCCTGCCCATGGCCAGTATCATGCGCGGTGCGTCGCACACCCCAGGCAACTTTGCACTGACTATCACCGGAAGCCTACCTTAGGGTTCTTGTTTGACACGTCCGACAGGTCGAACACACGGATCTGCATGTCCTCGCACGCTGTGGCCAGCTGCTTGCCGTCACGGCTCCAGGCCACGCCGTGCACGGTGTCCGCGTGATCCTGCGCATAACACGGCGCGTGACAGCACAGGTACATCAGGTAGTACATGTGACGTCATCAATGTGCTAGGTGGTATCATGTGAGCTGTCCGCACACCCATCGGTCCCACCTTGAGCGTATTCAGGAACAGCTCGTGCGCAGCCATGTGGTCCTCCTTGCTGACCCTGCAGGCAGATGCGGGGACAATGGCACCGTCAGTTGGTGTCTTGTCCATAAACATAAATGCTGGCAGCACGCATTGTAAAACGGCAACGTACCAAAGCACCCACCCTTTCTTCTTGGCGGCAGTCTTTTCCGCCTTGATGAGGGTCTTGAGGTCGGGACCACGCTCCTTGACGGGGACGGCGACAGAAGGCCTGCACACAGACGCATGAATCCCCAATGAGCATGACAGACCTAACACGGCAAGGCTCAAGTGTGTGGCGTGGTCTCGCCTGGAGGCAATCACTGGCCGCGGGGTTTGGGCGTTCCGCCCTCACCTAAACCGTGGCATCAGCATGCCCGTAAGCCCCATGCTGCACTTACTCAGCCTCACTATCTGATCCCTTGGCTTTGGCCTTTTTGGCCTTTGTCCTGCGGAGTTTGGCCGTGAGCAATTTATCAGTATGAGGGGAGGGGTTAAGGTGGTATTGGCGTGTGTGCGTGCGCCACACCGTTGCTTACTTCGAAGCCGACTTGGAGCCCGACGGCGCCATGAGGCGCCCAACTGCTTTTAGACATCCGATTATGCCGTATATCAGGTAGCCCGCGAACAGGACGGCACTGACACCTGCTCGGCGCCAAGAGTCCCCAGATCAGCTCACGCGTACTGACGCGACCATCCTCCGATCACCAGTACAATGTGTTACAAAGCGTACCAGCTATTATCAAGACCGTCTGGCTGGACTGGCTGAGGTCCCCAGCGTCAATCGTTGCTTCGGCCATGTCTCGGGTCTCGGCAGTGACAGCCAGTGTATAGCGAACACCAACAAGAATTGCTTGTTTAACAGAGGTGCCTTCTTCAGTGCTACAGCGCGTATGGGTGAAAAAGCTGAAACCAAACTGCATTGATAGTTTCGGGGCGACGGGGTGGTGACTCTGTTCGCGGCTCCGCGCAGTCAGCATCCACAGGCAACGATCAGATACAAGCTTTCTTTTCTTTACATTCAATCCTTGTCTACTTGGAGCGGTGCGCGGCTGTGGCGGGCCGCCACGACACTAAGCCACAATGATTACATATTGCCCTACATGCGCTAATATGCTTCTAGGTATGAACGCATAAACGCCCTGAGTTGCGCGTGTGCCCGTGCGCACATAACCTTTTGGCACCTGAACCCTGGGACTCCCCCCCCCCTCTTGCCACAGTGGAGCTGACGGAGTACAGCAAGGAGCTTCGCTACTTCTGCCAGTGCTGCCCCTACGTGTACAATATCGACCGCAAGGTCGGTGGTAGATGGTTCTGCGCGCTCTGCTAAAGTGCAACTGAGTGTTCAAGGCACATGTGGAAGGAAGGGACCGGCTGGGGACCGGTTAGGGTTTGCAGGCCCACAGCGCTCCTCCTGTGGGCAACACTCATGCCTCTGTGCTGCAATGCAGATTTCTAAAATGGCACCTATCGTCAAGAAACAAGTGGACGACGTGCTTGGTGGTGAAGAAGCCTGGAAGAATGTAGCTAAGACAGACGGTGAGAGCATGCTGTTGATCCCGGAGCACCCTTGTTGGGCCTGTGCTGCGACACCCGGTGCCACCCCTTTCAATCATTTGCATTGGTGCACTACGCTGTGCCTGTGCTTTCTGTTGAGCATGATCAACTGCGCCGTGTGTGCCGAGTGCGGCACCAGGTCGTGCACGCCCGTAACAACCGTTTCCTTCTGCCCCCTGCAGCCACCTGCCCCAAGTGCCAGTACATGCAAGCGTACTTCATGGAGATCCAGACACGATCAGCAGATGAGCCAGCCACGCTCTTCTTTAAGTGTGTGCAGTGCGGGCACAGATGGAGGGAGGGCTAGCGCTGGCATGGCGACCTGGTTCCACTCACAGCGTGGGCCGCCCTACGTCTCAGCCGCAAAGCAGGGAGCGGGCGATAGAGCCGCGTGCAGGAGCTTCCAATCACGGCTTGCCTTTTTGTGCCAATCTGTCACCATTCGGGGAGGGCACATTGGGTTCCTCTAAGGGCTGTTTGGGCTGGAGTCCGCTTCGGGGGGAGGGCGCCCCGCCCATGGTGATTTGGTGGTGGATGTTGGTGCTTCCATAACTTGCGTTGTACACCACGGGGGACCACAAATACATGAGACCATGACTGATAGCTACCAAACGAATGCGCTGGATCGTTCTGTGGGGTGACAGTATTCCGACCCAAGGCTAGGCACGGTCCTGACTGTGCCACCGCAAGCGTGTTACGCATTGCTGTTTGTTGCGCAGCTTTGCGTCTCACTTGCGATGAACGTGTGCATTCATGTGAATGGGATGGTGACCTCTTGCTGTATCAGCGGTATATGCTGTAGGCGAGGGGCGTTGGCACCCGGCCGCTGTGGCCCATGCGGAGCAGGGGTTTCAGGACCCCCCAGGGGCACGAGTACCGCAGCTGGTGTTTCGTGGAGCTGATCGGGCAGCTGATCGGTCGACACAGGAGCAACCACCGTGATACGGTCACTGCGTGTTCTTACGATTGGAGGAACGCTTTTGCGTGGCTGCGTTCGGCACGGGCGTCCATGATGAGCTCCGCCCTCCATGTACCGCTGTAACTTTAGTGATGTCGACTTCGGGCGTGCCCTGCTCGTTGGCAGGGGTTGTTCAGGGTTGTTCCGGGTAGGCCCCCCTCTCGGCGGGTGTGCAGAAGCGAGGGAGTCCAGGTTTGACCGCTTGAGATTACTGCTGGCCGCCCTATGCCTTCGTTGTTTGCCAGCTGTTCATTCAGGTTCATTCCGTGCCTGCTGGCACGTGCCGGACGCCGTGACAGGTGACACGAGGGTGCCGTGGGCGGCCAACGCAACCGTCGACGTGTTAAATGCGCATGAGGGATAGGATTGGGCCCCTGAATTTTGCCAACATAACAGTGTACTTGTCATTCGGCGTCAGGCGGCTGCCCAGTCCCCTGGTCCTGCATGGGTGCATGGGATAGGCGCCGCTCTCCCCTGCGCTTGGGTTGTTGGGTACGGTACCAGTTACCATCCTCACCCAAACCGGATGGTCCCGAGACCTTACCTCACATGGTTGCGTGATATGCATTTGCCAACGTCCTACCAACCTGTTGGAGCTGTTTGGCTCCTAACCGTACAGCGAGAGGGGTGGGAAACCCCGTGTCCCTGATTGCCGGAGCCAGCCCTGCCCCGTTTTGGGACGAGGCTGCGCCCTGGAAGGGGGCCAAAACTGTAAATCCATACATACAACGTCCGGAACACCCTCTGGAGTAGACTTCCCTGCCCACGCGCCCTGGTGACGTCTGGATGCCGCAAGTCATCAGGCACCAGGGGACCTCCCCTGTCAGGCTCACAAGCTGATTGTTCCACGGCTCAAACTGGGTTGCAGGTAGCTTGGGCAGAATGCTCAGCCCCTCCGTGCTCCAGATTCTCTACTTGCTTCGTCGTACACGTACCCACACGGAATGTCGGTCAGAACTAAGTCGGGTGACGAGCAGGGGAAGGATGCCCGCCCTGCCCTGACGACTGACCCATGGGCGGATTCGCGCGTGTCGCATGCGACTTCTGACAGGCCGAACTGCCATACCCCGCCTCACATTGTTAACGGAAGTTTGCCTTTTGTCTATTCATCGCCACCAGGCAGTTCCCACGGTCGGCCTCCCAAGCGGTTCTTGGCGTCGCGTATCCTTTACACGTTGCAGTTGGGGCTCTACATCTTAGTCGACACATTGACAGGTCACAACACATTTTAGCAGAAGCAGAAGGGCACCCCAGAATGAGCGGGGGCGTTCGCCACACCCTTCATACTTTGTTTAAAAGCACTGTGGAGTCTATCGTCCCGCCCTTGTCCAAATCGCAATTCGAGGAGAAAGGAGTAAGCAGAGACTGATGCGGGCCTGGCACCATAATGTGGCCTTCCGCTCGAGATTTCGCGACATAACCCTAGCCGCGTCGTCCTTGCAGGTGTTGACACCTGAGCAGTTCGTTGCAGCCGGAGACTATCTAGTGCATGCGTGCCCAACGTGGTCTTGGTACGCGGGTTCGAAGCAAGCTAAACTGGGGTAGCGCAGGGCACCCATCCGCTCGCCTGAATGGTGTCCTGGTCCTTCTCGTGCAGGGAGGGCGGCGACCCCAAAAAGCGAAAGTCCTATTTTCCTGCAGACAAGCAGTTCCTTGTGACCCGCAACGGTGAGGCGCTGCAGGACCAGCACTGCCTGGGTGCCCTAGCCCACGTCAGCACCAGTATGTAGGGATAACTGCTGCACGCGTGGCACCCAGTGTCAGGGATACATCCCCTAACTTTGGCACTTGATGTTGGCCACGTGCGATAGCCCATACTATCTTCGTAGGAAGTATATAGTACCGACTCATCCCCTGCGTCGAGCAGTGGAAGACGTTTGCCATGTGTACCTACGTTCCCCCGGCAATGATGCACCTGCAGCCAGGACGCCTTTCGGCCGGCTATTCTGCAAACCAATGTGCCCCTTTCGTACACCGCAGTCCCCTGCTTACGACGTGCCCACGAACTAGAAGGCGGCTACAATCCCAACAGCGAGTTTGCGCTTCAGGGCGAGGGCGAGGAGGGCTGGGTCGCCACGCACTCGGACCCGGGGGCCAAGGGGCAGGGCGGCAGTGGCGCGGGGGGTGGGTCTGGGGACGAGCACATCCCCTCCATTGACGATGACGAGGGGCCGGCGGCGGGGGCCACAGGGGCCGCCGGCGCGGGGGCGGGCGGGGCGGGGGACGACGACATCCCTGACATCACAGAGCTGGAGCTCAATGAGGCGGATGATGAGGTGGGTTGACGGCACACAGGAGTGGCGGAGCGGGGAGCAGGAGTTGGGGAGGTGTGGTTGCGTGGGCTGTGCGTGCGGGACGATGCAGGATGGTGACAGACCTGTAGCCAAACAGTGCAGAAGCGGTGCTCAAGCACCAAGCTACATTGCGGCGTAGGCACAACATGCACAGCCCGCGTCGGCCTGGGTAGTCAAAGTGTGGCGCCAGCCGTTGCAAGGGTCAGCGCGGTGTTGCCGCTTGGCTACTGCAAGTTGCCCTGTAGTCACCTAGGCGGGCAGCGCGCGCCGTAACGCGGTGACATACGCCGTCGCTTACCCACAACCCCGTGTGGCCCTGCAGGCGGCCATCCCGAGCCACCCCGCGGGGTCGGCGGCCGGCGGGGCGGCAGGCGGTGCAGGGGCGCGCGGCGCGGGCTACCTGCGGGCTGAGGAGCCCGTGGACAACATTGTGCGCACCCGCACCTACGATCTCTACATCACGTACGACCAGTACTACCAGGTACGGCACGCGTACGACAGCGCTCCGGAAACTTTACAGGGATTTGTGCTGGGGTGCAGGCATCTGATTCGCATTGCTGGTGTACCAGCTCTGCACACGGCTGCAGTCTCGGGGTGCTTGTGGAGCGCTCTCCTGCCATCGCCGCTGCTGCTGGCCACCGCAAGGTACTGGTGTGTAGAAAGGACACGGCTTGTCTTTCCTTGGCCGCAGGTGCCGCGGTTTTGGCTGGTGGGCTTCGACGAGTCGCGCCGGCCGCTGCTGCCCCAGCAGGTGAGGGGTCTGATGGCGGTGGGGTGGAAGGACTCCTTATGGCACGTGTACCCAAGGGACCCGGTTACAGCGTCTCGGCCTCTCCATTGGACTATGCCCAATACTCTAGGGTTTCGCAGGCCCCCCTCGCCTTATGTTGCCAAAGCCACTTGCATGCGCATCCACACAATATACTCGACACAACAACACTGCGCGTACGCTACCTGCTTTCACGCACCTAACACTGTCCACTCCGCCCTGCTGCACCACCCCCACCACCATCCCCACCACCAGGTGATGGAGGACGTGTCAGAGGAGCACGCGCGCAAGACCATCACCGTGGACCCGCACCCTCACCTGGCGGGGCTGTCCGCCGCCTCCATCCACCCCTGCCGCCACGCCGAGGTGCGGCCGCGCGGGCGGGCGGGGCGGACGCAGGGCGTAGAGTGCGGCTAAAAAAGCAGCATTTAAACATACAAGGGTATTAGACGGGTACATTTACAAGGGGTATCTGTCATAGCTCTTCAGTCGCTCGCCTTGCCAAGTTGCAGCCTTCCTCTGGACCTGCGCTCGGTTTCGGTGAGAGTTTGTGCGTTCCCTGGGTTGGCCTCCGCAGGTGATGAAGAAGCTGGTGGACAACCTGCTGGAGGCGGGCCGCAGCTTCAGCGTTAACCAGTGAGTATTAGTGAATGGAGAGGAAGAGACCGGCGGCAGAGGCAGGGGTTGTCGGTTGGGGGCCAGGGTCACGGACCGCCACTTGGACTCCTGTTGTCGCTTGTTTACGTTGCACGTGTGGGGATGCAGCCCTAGAGCCGCAAAGCTGGCACCGGACTACTGGTAGCTAGCCACTTGGGCTCGCCCGTATTGGCAGCTTGCTTGTTTGAACTTGAACCTTTGGGCGACGGATGAGCCGCCAGGAGGCTGTGCGCGGCCTTGAGGGCACTTGCGTTGAGCGCCCGATGAGGTGTAGTGAAGACGGGGTACGCGTCAGGCCAGCCTTTGGCACCTGCCGGCACCTGTGCGTGCGTCACGGATCCATGGCCCTTCACCGCACACCGTTCACTGCACACCGTTCACTGCACACCGTTCCGCGCACGGGCTCGCTTCCTCTTTAAGGCCCATCGCGCCGTTTGCAAGGGCTCCAAGCCGCTCGGCCCGCTTCTACCGTCCTCCCACACCCGCTTTCACCCCAGGTACCTGGTGCTCTTCCTCAAGTTTATCGCCTCAGTGGTGCCCACCATCCAGTGAGTTGCAACTGGCACCAGGAGGACCAGGTCATGGAGTGTCTTGATCGCGGAGCCCTGAGAGTTGCAGGACGGGCTGGTGGGACCCTGGCCTTACCGTAGCACCAGGCCTGCGTCCCTGCGGATGCTTGACCTGCGAGCTACCACCCGTGTTCCAGCATTGGCACGCTGCCAAAAGGTGCACAAGCTAAGGTAGCGCGACCCATGTTGCATGCGCCTTCCAAGAGGACCTGCAAGTCACAGCACCTAGCAACCAACGACTGTTGTCTGTTGCCCTGCGCTGCACCCATGCAGGTACGACTACACGATGTCGGTTGGTGGGGAGTGAGGTGGCCTTGGGAAGGTGCGCCTGCTGCCGTCCAATGGGCGAGCGCGTTGGCGGTGGGGCTGGTGGACAGAGGGAGGTGAGGCTGAGCGTTACGTTAGGTGGAAGCCTGAAGGCGCTCCTATGCTATTTTGTGGCCTTGGCATGTGTGCTGGGGGCCGGGGCACTGACGCTCGGGTTTTGTGGAGTGCCATCCACACGGCTGGTGCATGCAACCTGCTGGTGGTCCCTACGCGGTCGCGAAGATTGGGCTGGTCGGGTGGACTAGATGGGCAACGCCGCCAGCGGCGGAGTAAGGGACGCAAGGCAAAGGATACGGGGTGTTGTGCAAGGTGTTGCTGTCAGGAGACGTTGCTGACGTGCTGGCTGTCGAGCGGTGGTTGAGGCCCTGGCTAACAGTGTCGAACGGACTCTACGTAGGACGGTGCGGTCCTGCAGTTGCTGTGCGTGGGGTTTTGCGCCAGGGTCGGCGTTGGGTACTGTGGCTTAGGGCAGCGGGGCGGCTGCTGGGCGGCCGCTACAGCTGTTACTGACGTGTAATTGCTGTGTAGTGCGCCTTTTTGGCCGAGGCTTCCCGAGCCAAAGCGCCCGTGTCCCCGGCCCAGTACAGGAGTCCGCTTGTCCTTGGAAATTTCCTTGTTCCCCCGCAGCATCCTGGCTCTACTCTAACATGCATCCTCCAACCCATACAGCATATACGGTTCGCTGACGCACCTGGCCTGACGATGTGAAGGGTTTGACGCGCGGGACCGAAGCGGCGTCGCCTTGCCTCGACGCCGCCTCGGGAGGACCGACGGCACTGCCTGCTGGAGGTGAGGGGTGTATGGCGAAGCAGGAAAGATCCGACAAAACAAGCCAAGTCGCACCCAATAAGGTCAAGCTCACTAACGGACATGCAATGGCTACCGCGTACTGTCCGCCTTTCTGGTAGACAGCCAGCGTGCGAAGCGTGATGTATATGGAATAATGGCCTGCCGACCGGTTCGCGACCCATGGGGCGGTTATATGGCGGCTGCCTGCTGGCCTCGTCCTCCCGGATTGTGAGTTCCCATGAGGTTTTAGGACCCGCTTACGAACCTTAAGTAAGCTACATGCATAAAATACTGGCATCGTAGTTGTGTTGTGGCTCTGCGGCGCGTTGGGGTGCATCCCAGAGGGAATGCCAAGTCAGACTGGCAGCTCGAGGTTGACCTTGACCGATCGAGCAGTTAATCTACGGACGGGCAGGAGGTTGTTGGTTCACCATCCGCCTATTTAGACCACATCAAGCTGTATAACCATTCACACTTGCCACGGAAAGAAGCAGGACGCGCCTTCTGCACGGCTGCTCCGCTTCTCCGCACAGGCCCTACTGCCTCTTACCTCGAGGACCGTGCCAACTCCACCGTCCCACAAACCCACTCAGGCCCAATCTGCATAGCTCAGCATCATGTCTGCAGACAGGTTGCCGCGCGCCATCCTGGTTGCTGCGCTTCTGCTGCTAGCCGCCACTCCACGCGGCGCCCACGCGCGCATTTTCCTGCGCAACTCGTGCCCCTACGACCTGACGGCCTTCTCGCGCAACCTGGCAAACCCAACGCGGACGTACTTCCTGAGCGCGAACGGCGGGGAGTCCTACATTGACTTTGGTGAGTGCCACGGCCCGTCGCACTGAGGGTTGCCTCGGTCAGTCCGGGGCTCCGGGCGGTCCTTTAGGGCTCGGATCATTATGCTGTGCTGCGTGGTTGGCTCCTTTGTCGCCTACGTGGAGCTATCTTCCAAACGAATATGAGTGACCTGCTTGCTATATAGGGCGTCGCAGGCCCCCTGGCCATCAACCGCTGCTGTGGCGCCCGCGCCGGATGCACATGGGAGGGTGGGCAGGCTGCAAGGTCACGTGCGTGAAGACGCTCGCTTGCCACCATGCCGCTACTAAGCCAAGAACAGTAGCACTACACCTAATGCTGTTGCAGTGGCCTTTGAACACGTGGTACATGTACCTCCCTTACGCCTGCCACCACAGGGTCCAGCAATGTGTGGGAGGGGGGCGTCGTCTGGGCGTCCAGGTACGGGCCGTGTGCAACTGCCACGCACCTGCTGTACGTGCAAGTGATCCACTTTCCGCAAAGCAAAACTGACCGCTCACGATCGCTTTTCATGTAAAACCCCTGCACGTTACCGTATGCTTCTGCTCCCTGCCCGACACGTCCCACCACCTGCGTTCTGCTGTTCCCGCCACCCACGTCCCTTGCCCCCTGCGCTCCTCGACTCCGTCACCCGCAGGAACGCCAATCTGCACAACGGCCAGGCCACCCAGATCGAGTTCAACATCGGCGCTGACATCGGCGTGGGCCCCCTGCTGGACTTTTACGACATCTCCCAGGTCAACGCCTACAACGAGCCCGTGCAGCTTCGCCCCATTAACGCGCCGGCGTCCGCTGGGTAAGCCGCACCACTGCATGTGCACGGCGCTCGCCGCACCGCACCGCCTGATGCGCGGGCGTCCGTAGGATGCATGGGTGAACGGCATGGCGAGTGCAGGATGTACCGCCAAGTGCGCGGCCTGTTACTGCCTGCGCATTAGCAGGATAAGCCGCACTGTAGTGGGAGACACGGTGTCACGCGCTACTGTCACCCTTCGGCTCGGGGCTGCAGAAAACCGACGGTCGGGGTGCTGTGTGCGGGCCGTTGGAACGACAATCCTTCCCTCTATCAATGCCTTGCCCGTTCCCCCCGCAGGGGCTCCTGGTGCGGCGCCCCCTCCTGCGTGTGGGACGACGACATTGCAGCCGCCTGCACGGCACCCAACTTCCGCGAAGGGCCCGACGGCGCATGCATCAACGCCGAGGGTCCCGGCCTGGGCCACACCGCCGGCACCTTCGAGTTCAAGAAGCGCTGCCCCCAGGTGCGTGTGGACCTCAGTGCGCACCTAACCCGCAACCCTGCTGTGCGGCGTATGGGCAACAGCCGTGACCAACCCTGGACCAACCTACCCGGCCTGGTGCAGACGGTGGTGTCCAACTGTCGGTCGCCGGGTCGGCCAGCGGGTGCGTAAGGCCTCGCTCCCTTGGCTGGCTTGTGAGGCTGCATGCCAGTGCCTGTGCACAGCAGCTTGTTTGACCAGCAGCATTCGCAAGCCATGCTAGCTGTAAAGCCTTCAGCCTCTCCGCGCACGTGTTGTTTCGGTACCACACTCGCCACTTGCCGACCCCACCCACCCCAGCCCCACACTGTCCCTGCTGCCGACGGGGGACGGTTCTTGCCGAGTCAACTCGCCCTGTCACTTACATCGGCTTCCGGCAAGAAGATCGTATGGCACCCTGTTCTGCCCTCCCCCTCCCTGCAGGCCTACAGCTTTTCCAAGGACGACGAGACCTCCATGTACGCCTGTGCCTGGGGCACCGACTACGAGGTGGTGTGGTGCCCCGGCAGCGACGACAAGCACACGCACACGCACGATCCCAAGGGTGGGAAGGGCAAGGACAAGCAGGACGACGACGAGGAGCAGCTGCAGGGCTCGGTAGCGGCCCTGGTTGCGGCGCCCCCACCGCCCTGCTAGAAGGAGGGTATCCGCTCGAATAGTCTCGCCTCGGTTGACAGTTGTGTACTCGCGTAGATGATGTCGTTACTCGAATGGAAGGCGGTGATGTTATTGTTCGTTGCATGATGCGGCGGGCTGCTGGTGCGGTCTTCCGGGAAGCAGGGCCCAACGGCCTCACGCGTGCGGGTTGCCTGAGTTGCAAGCAGGATCTCGTGGGGTGCACGTGAGGCCCCTTACTTGTTGCATGCCTGCTACAGTTTTACCTTCGACATGAAACGGACGTTGTACCCGGAGGTTGATCGAGGATGTTGACGAGTGAGCATTAAGGAATGATATGAACGAAGGGGTTGCTTACCTGTGCACTGGTGGGGCTAGGAGTCCCTGTCCGCAGTGCTTGGCGCGGGCTACTGCGCCAGCGCACCCACAGCAGGGGCTGCTGATGCGACGGAGAACAGGCTTCTGACCAGAACTTCTGACAGAGAATGATTTTGCATGTGCATCAAAACTGACGTGCTTATACTCGACTTCTCCGTTTCGGAGGCTATTGTGAGTGCAGTGAGCTGTGTTTAGTACAGTGCAACCTGTTGAGTGCAATGTCGCCAGGCGTATCACCATTAGGTCACGGTACTTCTGCTTCTGGTGGAGGGACATCGGAGCATTGCCATCATTTTCCTCCACGCTTGCAGTTTTACAACCGACACAAGTTGGCTGTTGCTATTTGTATGTGTGTATCGTGTACGCATGAGTGGTGCTACCGAGAGTAATGTGCAGACGTTAGCTGGTGCCAGCTCCCTGACAATTTGTGCGAGTAGCGCTTGGTTGGGTCAGGGCCCTTGGACTGGGTCAACAAGTCTGCTGCATGGCACAAACCCTGTAACCCTGTTGGGCTCACGTCGCCAAAGTTAAATGCCAACTCCTGTGCCACGCTCACTGCGGCAGTGGCGAGCAGTTGTTGTTATTGTATTTCGCAGGAGGCAGGATCACAGGAATTGTTGAGGCTTGCTGAATCTGAAAGGTCGGCATGTGGCGGTTGGCAGGGCAGGCGTACTGTTCAAGTCACGTCCAACGCCGCGTGCGGACAGCAGGCGCAACGAGCCCAACAACTTCCCTCAAACTCGCCGTTCGTTCAAAACACTTCAGGGGCTTCGAAAAATGCGCGCAGCCAACTCAGTGCCCAGTCAACGGCTGTCGTACGGTGCGGTCGGTCAAAGTGAAGGTTGGACCGCGCGACTTGCCGTGCGTGCCTCGGCCGTGCCAAGACAGACGGCCGCAGCCTGTCGCCACCGCAAACCCGATTCCCCAACCACTCCCCTACCTCATAAAGCAGCCCCAGGGCTGATCCTGTGTATAACTATGACGCTGTGCCAGGAGCGAGCGATTTTCTTAGGGTTGCCCTCACGCCTTATCTCACACGGCCACCGTACGCCAGCCACTCAGCGTCCTTGCACGCACGCAGGGGTTGGCGGCCCACGAGCCACCCTTACAAAGACCCAAACGAAGACCATGGCCCGCCTGAGCCGCACCTCCGTCCTGCTCCTCCTGGCCGCCTCCCTCCTGGCGCTGTGCCCCAGCGGCGCCAACGCGGGCATCGGGCTGCTCAACTCGTGCCCCTTTCCCGTCTCGGCCTTCGCGCGGTCAGGCTCTGACCCCACGTACTCGTACTCCCTGGCGGCCGGCGGCGGCTACCAGTTCCTCGACTTTGGTGCGTGCTGGCTCTCTGAAGCATGCCACACGTTGACGAATGAATGTGTTGCAACCTCTATGGGCGCCAAGTAATGAGCTTGCGCCCATGTCAGGAGTGCATGACCTACCTAGCTGCACATGCCTACCCCACGGTACACAGGTACCCGCACTCCAGCTCGCTGCCCCATGCTGCTGCGTGCGCACTCGCTCGCAGGCCCTGCCAACCTGTGGCCAGCTGGTGTCATTTGGGCATCCAGGTATGTACGGGGCTTAATCTTTTGGTGTCCATGCATCGACGAACGTGCCCTGAATGCGTGAGTCTGGCCTGTTGCACGGCGCCCGCTCCATTGTGCCATGTGCCCATGCCCGTTTTTAATGTCCTGTTGCGCGCCTGCGCCTGATGTCCATGATTATGCAGTGTCCCACCTCCCACATCTAGCTCCCCATACGTGGCATGAACATGTGCCCTACAAGCCTACATACCACAACCCCTGCCTTGCTTGAATGCAATGCTCACCCGCAGGACGGGTAACCGCAACAACGGCCAAGCCACACAGATTGAGTTCACCATCGGGGCAAACATTGTGGGCACGCGACTGGACTTTTACGACATCTCCTTGGTCAACGCTTACAACCTGCCGGTGCAGGTCCGGCCCCTCAACCCACCCATGGTCAGGTGAGGTGGGGTGGGGGCAGGGGAGGGCCCTCCGTCCTCCCCTGGGCGAAACCCCTTGGGGCTGCAGGACGTGCGGTGCCCAGCCGAGCGCATCCCATGCACGGCATCCCTAGATGGTGTGGCTTCTCTGAAAGCTGCTTGACTTGCAGAAAAGATTCATACACAGCCCTACGGCATGTCTCACCGGGTCTAACCGACCCTCATTACACGCTGTGGTACCGCTGCCGTCAGCTGCCGTTCACCAGGACCGCACCACTTCAGCCAGCGCGTACTACCCCTGGTGGTGCACATTACCGTACACAGGACCAGCCTTCACAACCTCCCCTGCCCCACGCCCTTTTACCCCCGGCTCCTGCTCCCCCCCCCCCTCCCCCCCAGCGGCAACAACTGCGCCACCCTGACGTGCATCATCCCCAACGTGGCCGCCGTGTGCGCCGCCGCCAACACGCTGCTGGGCGCCGACCCCGCCTGCATCAACACGGACGGACCCGGCCTGGTGGCCACACCCGGCACCGCCTTCTTCAAGGGCTACTGCCCGCAGGTGAGGAGAAAGAGAAAGCGCATGGGCTCGGCTGTCTTCCTTGCAGGCTGTGTATTAGGACACGCACTCCATACACACCTTGTGCTCATGACCGGGTGCATGGCTGGCAACTCGGGCGTCGGGGCAACCTATCGCGGACCCCTATTAGCGGATGCATGCGGACGCACCAACGGGAACAAGAAACAGCACACGGGCTGCCGATCGCGCCGCACCATCGGTACTCCGGTAACCGTCACGCAGCCATATCTGCAGTCACCTTGACCGCCCCCTGCCGGCTTCTCCCCCGGGCGCCACCCCTCACCCGCGCCCCCATCCCCAGGCCTACAGCTTCTCCAAGGACGACGCCACGTCTACCTTCGTGTGCATGACGGGCACCAACTACCAGGTCACGTTCTGTCCATGAGCCATCAGCCGCCAGCAGTGCAGCCTCTTGCAGCAGGGGCCAGCGGCAGACCCACGGGTCGTTTTTGGCTTAATGTGCGTGACGTACGACTTGATGCCCATGAGGTCTAAGTTGGTAGCGTCGCATTAAGCGGTGTCACCGCACGTCAGCGGATCGCCAGAATGGTGAGTACCATGGGTCGTTTTGGGCGTTTTGGCGTGCCGTTACCGGGTCGGCACCAGTGTGGCCGCGTGCTCGAAGGGTTGTCGTGATCAATTTCCGGCAAACGTTTCCACGCGAGCACCGTTTTAAGGGTCTCCGCGGCAGGGTGATTACACACAATTGTTACACAGACAAGTTGAACGAGGGCTTACATGCTCGAACGTACCTGGCGTGGCCGCGCACATATGAACCGGGCCGCCTGACGGAACCCTGAAGCAGATAGAAGAGCCCTGCCCTGAAGATATCCTGGCTGGCGCCAAACGCGTGTTGGTGTCGCTGGTGGTTGTCGGACTTGCTTTTTGCTTGTTACGTCTCGTGGTAATTGGCTTTCCTGTCCTGTACGGCGATTTGCGAGTACCACACCCGCTGCCATCGGCACCATGGGAGCAGCCCCATACGGCTTACGATATGTGTCGTGTCTGGTAGTTTGGCTCTGAGCTAGATGGCAACCGCACCCTCACGATGAGCTGTACCAGAGGTGGCATGGCCGACGCTTGTTATATAGGAACTAAGAACGCGTAGCCATTTGCTTTACATTCTCGTTTCCGTACTGATGATGTGGGGCCGGTGTGCAGCAAGTGCCTCCACGCCGTACCGCCCCAGCTCACAGTGTAACACATACATGCGAGAAAGGAGGACACTGGACGTGGGTCACGCCGAACCCATACTGTCTTTCCCGACCGTCACCTTTCGCATCTGTGCGTGTGCCCCGAGACTCGGCAAGGCGCATCCAGCTACCTGCACCGTGTGCGTCCGCTGTTCCACCCTCCCACGTGTTCCACTGCCGCCAGCGCCGCACCGCGTCCGACAAACACCGCCCGCTTGCCTGCATCCACCTTGCCCGGCAAAGTTCCACACGTTCACACACACGGTCACACAGCTGTGCAGGGTCTCAGCGCCGGTGTGACTGCACTGCCTGCCGTCTGCGACATGCATACTTGCCCGACGCCGTACAGCAGTAGCCACAAGGCCCCCATTGTTACCGCCTACTGCCTCGGCTGGACAGCCGCTGCCGCTCCCGTCGGCTGCCCAGCCGCCGCTGGCTGTTCCGCCGCCGCCCTTGCGCTCGCCGCCGCCGCCACCACTGCGCCCGCCGCCGCCGCCGCAGCCGCTGCCGCCGCTGCCGCTGCCGAGTTCGCCCCCAGCCACGTGACCACCATGTCCGTGTACGCTATGGCAGCGTGCGTACGGCCGTACGGCGCTGGACCCAAGCCGTACTTGTCGTACGACGGTCGCACAATTTCGAGACTGTTTGCAATCAGGAAGGGTGCAGGAAGGGAGCATGGGGTTACGCGGGGACCAGTGGGAACGCGGCCAGCCAGGACAGCGAACTCAGCAGGAGTGGAGGAGGTCGGCGCACGGTCCAAGGGAACGCACGTGCACCCCACCTGACAAGCCTGCCAGACGCAACATAGCCATCCCGCTGCTCGAGGCAGCTGCAATAAACTATGCCTTTTCCCCCACCGCTCCACCCATACCAAGTGTACAGTAACGTGCTGCACCGGCGCAGAACGTGCACGCACGCGTACAACCCGCCCGCGGCCCCCCCCGCCCCCCCCCCCCCCCCAACCCCCCCACCGCCGGCCCCG
>QAXN01000149.1:35669-59268 GCA_004335795.1 Chlamydomonas sp. 3222 | reverse complement strand
GGTTTAGGACAAACCAAGCTTCTTGCATGAAGACTGATGGCCCTTGAGCCTCCGGCTCGTACACGAGTCGTTGCACTTCGGAGGGTTTATCTGCGTGCTTTACTTGGACTAAATCCACATCTACGTTCCGTGCTGTTGGACGCGCCCATCAGGTAGTGCAGTGCATGGATGCCGTGCCTTGGTGGCGGCTCCTTAATTATAGAATCAGACCTTGTTTGCGGTGTAGTGCAAACCCGCTGCACATGGCCCAGTTATGGTATATATCACATCAACGGTTCCACATGTCGGAGTGACCAAGCAGGGACAGGAAATCAGCGCATTGACTAATTGGCGCCCACAACCCCTGCAAAGGGTGCCATGCTCTAATGATGCTGTACAGCATTACGAAGTTGGGGGTGTGCGGCTCTGGGTAACAAGTCCTGCAAAAAGGGCCACCTCCGACCCAGGCCAGCGTCCCCACAGCAGGCCCCCACCCCGCCACTCTGTCCCACCCTGTCTGCTGGCGGCACCCAACTACACCCTGCTGGCTGCCCCTGACCGGCCCCCCCAACCCGGACGACCTAGACCAGGCCCGCCACATGGCACTCTGCTGGCCAACCTTCCTAAGGAGCGACACTGCTCAAAGCCCCAACGCACGCCAACCAGCAGAGGCGCCAGACCTGACCATGCGTGTCATCCATTGTAAGCCAGCTGATCCAGATACAGCCCGCCCCCTCTCGCCCAGGTCTCGCCAGCTGCCTGTTGTGATGTCACTTGGCTTGCGTTGTACAGCGCACATGCCTTCTTCACTCGATAGCTTCCGCTTGTTTGCTGCTTTATTTTCCCTTTTGCCGCATCCTGCACAATGCACGTGCACCGGCATATGCATGGGCCACACCCATGATTTGGATTCATGCGCTCTACCCAAACTAAGCCACAACAATTTCAAATACCTAAGCGTGAACGTTCCAACCATGCGGGGTAATGATGAGAGGTTGTACGCCGGTTACACAGCAAGGGGCGCCCGCTGGCATGACAAGTACTCCTACCTGCGCCAACATTGTCTTCGTCTCCTTCTAGCAGCGTCCTCCGACAATAGCTTTTCCTTCAGCTTTCACCTCAGTCGCTTGCCTCATGCTGAGTAACCACACCTGCCAATGCGGTCTAGCCTTACCACTTTGCGCAATTAATATGTCGTTCCTCCCCTCACGCACAGCACCGCATCCTGCTACATATCAGGCCTCAGGCCTAGCCAATGTCGGTGGTAGGCTGGCTGGTGTCCGCCAACAATCAGGCAGGCTTGCGTGGCTGCCCTTTCCTGCCCTACAGGTGCGGGGGCTCATGGGAAGCTTGCCGCTTGTGTAGCGGATCACTTGCTGCTTGTGTGTTCTAGGAAGGAACGGTTGATTATTGGCGGCCAAGGTGGTGCCAAGGGTAACCCAAGTGAGGTACCCCTGTGGCCACCTAGGCCTGCTTGCTTGGCCAGCGGTGTGGGCCGTCTCATTGCTGCTGGTTGGAGTGCTGCATTTCAAAGAGGGAATGGCTGGCCTTCTGCCATGTGTGCTTGTACTCTTGTGGGGCTGGTAGCCCAATGGTGGGGCCACAGGAGGCCAGGTCGGTGCTACAAAAGGACTTGTGTGCCCGTCCGGACACCGTGGTATGTGGGTAGGATTTGGGTTTGCGCACAGAAGTGAGCTTGGCCTAGGGACAGCCGCCGGGTACATGGTCCCCGTGTAGCGTCGTTCTCTGCCTTGACTGACCTGGGCAGAGGATCAGGCAGCTGTTTCTGTCTCGGATTTTGTCGTGTGGCACTTCTGGGTGCAGAGTTTGTGTGTGGATGCGTGCGGCCTCACATGCTTACTTGTATCGTCCTGGTGGCTTCGGGTCCTTCAGTTGCAAGGGGTGTGTACTTGAGGGAGCGTTAGGCACTCTCGCTGGACGGAGCCTGTTGCAGGCCTCTATGCTGTGAGCCAGATCAGCAGAGCGATACAGCAAGCAGCAAGATACTTGGAAACCAGTACGACATCAGTTTACAACAAATGTGTGCACATACCTGCAGCTCGCCCTCCAGCTCTGCCAACTCCTCCGGGTCCAGGTCCCCCAGTCCGTTTGCCTCGTCCAGCAGCATGCCTCCAAGCTGCCCGCCGTCACCATGACCGCCTGTTGCTGCTGCTGCATCCTCCACAGGGTCCCCAAGCAGGGCATCATTATCAAGGGCAGCCAACTGCTGCTCCAGGCGCACCTCCTGTGTGCATCCATCAAATGGCCATGCCAAGCCTGTTCTGTTGTGATAAGTCAAGAGCATGCATAAAGACATTCTATTGGTCCTGATTGTGGTAACAGCTGAGTCCCCTTGGCACACCACCCGAGCGAACTGCCAGCCAGCCGGGGCAAAACCGCCGATGTGTGCTCAGTCCCAACAAGTCTGGTAGACTGTCGCTGCCCCCCAAGCATCCATCAAAGCGTTGCCTGCTCCCTAATGCTGTGTGTCCGTCCTCTTAGGTCCCGTAAGACGCGTTGAACGTGGAGGGAGGTCCCCATGCACCTCACACCCCGCCCACACCTGAGCAAGGAGCTCGGCCTGCGCGGTGAAACCTAGGGCTGCATCTTGCGCCCGCTTTATTTCATCCTCCAGCGCTTCTATGTTCGCATCGTCTGCTAGGTTGGTAAGCCCTCCACCCTTGGGTTTTGGTTCTTTGCTTGCCAATTGCCCCATATTATACTATGGCTCACTATCAAAGCGGATTATATATCGAAGAAGTACTGAAAAAGCAGGTTCACTTGGCGCTTGTCATACGTGTGTGAGGGCAGAAGGTTCCAATGTGGTTTGGCATGGATGATCACTCCGAGAAGGACCTGCTCATTAGCTTTCTTCTCAGCCAAGAATTAGGCACTGTTGCTATTCACAATGACTGGTTTATGCGCTTGAAGCGGCAGTTGACGTAGCAGATGATGACGCAGGCCTTCCCTCGCAGCCTTCTACTGCAAGCACGCGCGCGTGGTATTCTAGGACTACACAGCAATCAAGTAACTCGAGTCTCACAGCAGCTATGCTATGCGTCGGGCGCCGACGAAGAGGATCGTCCAGGGGGAGACTCCTTGCTAGGAAAGCTATGGAGGTGGGTACAGGTGCAATCAGTTGTTGGCAGGTATTTAAATTTTCCCCTCATACCTAGCTGTCATCTTCTCCCGCTATCAAGGTCTGGCTTGGGGGGCACCAAAGCTAAGGGCGCTGATGGTGTCACCAACAAGCGCGGTGGCAATGGCGGCAGCAGCAGCAGCAGCAGCAGCAACAGCAGCAGCAGCAGCAGCGGCAGCAGTAGTAGCGACGCGGGCGGCGCCAGCAGTGGGAGGGCCGGGCAGCATGCTTCAACCGACGATGCGTTGGTCCCCTCCGGCCCGGAGCGAAAGCACCACAAGGTGTTTGTGGTGGAGCTGTCGCGAAAGCCACTGTTCCCGGGCATCTACACCCCCGTAATTATCAATAAGAATGAGGCTCTCGTCAAGGAGATTATGGAGGTCAAGAAGCAAGGGTGTGTGGACGGGGCATGGGTGCAGCCAAGGATGTGGGTGGGCAGCCGGCTCCAAGCACGAGCCTCTCTTGCGCTTAATCTGACAGCTCCACAAGGGGAATGTTTGCGCAGAGAGAGCTCATAATACTGGATCGCTGTAGATAGGGTACAAAGCGCGAGGTAGCGCCATGGCTGCACCTTGAGGCCACATCCCATTGTGTGGTGCCGCTTGCGCAGGGCCCAGGCGTACCTGGGCGCCTTTCTTAAACGACCAGAGCCGCATTTGCACGCCGCGGTGGCAGGCTCAGAGGCGGCGTCGAATGCCGCTTCACACCTGTACGATATCGGCACATTTGCCCAGGTGGGTTGGGGGCTCAGCTGCGATCAGTGGTCAAGCATAACGCTGGTACAGCAGATCTTGAGCACCTTCGGGGTCCTTCTCCTACTACTACCACTTCCACCGACGCGCGTTACGAGTCCTTTGTTCCCCCCTTCTGGCTCGCGCCACAGGTGCACACTGTCCTTGCTGGCGACAGCGCAGACTCAGCCCAGCTTCTCCTACTGGGCCACCGGCGAATACGCAAGACCGGCGTGGTGAGGACACGAGCGCAGTTGGTCCAATTAGCCGGTGGTACCATTAGGTCTGAGTGCAAGCCCTGCGGCCCTGTACTTCGTGCAACCACCAGAGGCACAATAGTGCGCATGTGCTGCTGCTCCTAGCATGCAAAATGCGAAGCCTGCCTCGGTGGCAGCTGCAAGATGCGTGGCCCACGGTGGGCACCAACCACGGACACTGTGGGCGGCATGTCCGACAAACCATCTCGCACGCCCTTCTGCCCGGTCCCGTGCGCGCCCAGCTGTCCGCCGACCCGCTGCGTGTGCACGTGGAGCACCTGCGGGACGAGCAATACAACAATGACGACATCCTCAAGGTGCGGCGCGCGTACATGGGGTTGGGGGGGCTTGGCAGGTTGGTGAGCTTGGTCGCGGGTTGCAGGACAGGGCCTGGCGCAGGGCAAGGCGTTCCGAGGCGGGGTAGGGCTGCATATGACCACCAAGCACGGTGCTAATGTATGGAGGGTTGAACTGGTTGGTGGGCAAGGCAAAGCGGCTTGCGGGTCGCGCAGGCACGGGATGGGTGTGGTGGTGGCGGGGCGGCACGACAGCCCGTCCTTGGCTGGGCTGAAATAGACAGTTAGGCATGGGCGAGGACACTGAACCGAAGCAGCTGCAGCAGCAGCTACTGAGCCTTGCGGCATGTGCTGTGTAGCAGATGCGGTGCGGGAAACAGCCAAAAGGAGCCTGATTAAACCAGTTACAGTGGCAGGCAATGGGTGTCAGGGCAGCGCGAGCGGGTGTCAGGTGTGAAGCCGGCATGTGCTGTGTGTGTGCATGGTAACACACATTGTAGGTACCCTTGTCCGGGCGGCGAGCACTTTACGGCTTAGACTATGAGCGGACTCAGTCCGCTATGGGGAGGGCGGCCGTGCAATGGACGTGCTTAGTGCACCCCCAACCCACCCTGACCCTCCGCCGCAGGCCACCAGCATGGAGATTGTCAACACCATGCGTGACCTGCTGCAGCTCAACCCGCTCTACGGCGAGCAGTTCCGCACGCTGCTGTCCCTGAGTGAGCTTGCCGGCGGTGCAGGGCGCTGCGGGCAGCGGTGGGGCTTGAGGTTTCGTCTCGGAGGTCGGAGCGTAGGCAACCACCTTATCCTGACACTGTAGCGCAGCCCATGCAGCAGGCTCAACGTGGGCCTGGGTGTATCCAATTTCACCACACCAGGGCGCAAGAATGGACGCGTGCACGTGTGGTCCCTCTCCTGGTTTCGACCGTCGTCTTGCCCAACTCCCCAAGCTCACTCCCGTCCGGGCCCCCGCAGCCCTTGCGGCTTTTCCGCCCCCGGCGGGGGGGGGGGGGGGGGGGGGCGCCCCCCCCCCCCCCGGGGGGGGGCCCCCGCCCGGGGGGGGGCATCCCCCGGCGGGGGGGGGGGGGCGGCCCACTGCCGCGCGCCCCCCGGCCCCCCTGGGGGGGGGGGGACCCCAAGCTCACTCCCGTCCGGGCCCCGCCGCTCGCCCCCAGCCGGCTCCATCGACCTGCAGGACATGTCCCGGCTGGTGGACGCCGCGGCGTCCCTCACCTCGGCGGACGATGCCATGCTGCAGCAGGTGCTGGAGACGCTCAGCGTGCCTGACAGGTGGGGGTTGAGGGAGGGCAAGGCACAGGAAGCAGTTGTGTACGGAAACAGCGGTGAGGGAAGGACTGAGGGTTATGACGGGCTGAAGGCCAATGCTTGGTTCGGACGACGGAGGGTCTGGTACCAAGTCAGGCGCGAATGCACGTGAACATGGGCTGCGCTGGCGCAACAGGCTGCATGGGGGGGAGGGGGCGCGGGGGCGCCCTTATGGTCCGGGCGGATGGAGAGCGACGGCATTTCCTTGACCACCTGACAGATTGGCGCTTTTCGGCCCATGCCGTCCGTCGGAGCCCATAACTCGACGCAAACGTACCGCTGAGTCTGCGCGCGGTCACGCGCTGCTGACACGCCCCGTTCCCCACCACGTGCCTGTGGCTCACCGCGTGTGCACGTCTCACGCAGGGCCCGCCTCGTCCTGTCACTGCTGAAGAAGGAGGTGGAGCTGTGCAAGCTGCAGGCGGACATCCGGGAGCAGGTGGAGGGCAAGATCATGAAGGAGCAGCGCCGCATGCTGCTCATGGAGCAGCTCAAGAGCATCAAAAAGGAGCTGGGGCTGGAGCGGGACGACAAAAGCGCATTGCTGCAGAGGTGGGGGGAGGGGTTGGGTGCCAAGCTGTCAACACAAGGAGGCTGGCAGCAACCGCATACGTAAGAGGCAGTCGAGCGCTGGTATCTGGGGTTGGGAGATGGGCGGGTGTGCTTGTTGTGGCGACGGGCTTGATGGGAGGGGCCTCCTAATGACTTGGCTATGCAGTGAAAATTAGGTTGGAGGGTGCTGGACGATCGAGCGCCAGGCTTGGGGCATGGCCAGTTGTTGCCTGCCGGTGGATACCACGTGGCAACCTTAGCCCTGCGGGGTGCTGTTGGCCATTTCAGGCCACGGCTCGAGGATACAGCCGCATGCTGCTGTTCCCGTTGCGCCAGGTTCCAGTCGCGCTGGGATGAGAAGAAGGCGCTGGCCCCCGCGGAGGTGGCCAAGGCCGTGCAGGTGGGGTGCATGCATAGCCGCGGCCGTGCCTCCCAGCCGTCATATGCCCTTGATGTGGCAACCGTAGCATGCGGGTTCCCTGCGTGTGTGGCACCGGCCATGATGAGAAGCCGTTTAGTGTCCCACGCAGTCCTCGTTCAAACCCTGACAGTGATCATCCCCTCCGTCTTATCCCGGTGCGCCGCAAATCCGCACTGGATTCGACGATGTTGACCTAACATTCAATTCTAATCCCTTTGTATGAGCATGATGGTGATGCGCACCGAGCCGTGTCAGCTTGTAGGCCATGTACTTCGACTCTCCCCCCATGGTCGCTGCACCACAGGACGAGCTGGACAAGCTAGGCGGACTGGAGCCGGTGTCCCCTGAGTTCAACATCACGCGCACCTACCTGGAGTGGCTGATCAGCCTGCCCTGGGGCACCACCACCCAGGAGATGTTCGACCTGGTCAGGGCCAAGCAGGTGCGTGCAGGGCGCGCTGGGCTGGTGACGCGCACTGTTTGGTTATTGTGGTTGCTCAGGCTCGTTCCTCACACTCCTCATCCACCTGCACCAGCGACATCCTGTAGCGGAACGCCGTCGCCGATACTCTCACACAATTGGCACCTTACCTCTGTCTCGACTCAGATTGCACCGGTTGGATGACGTTGACCTACCTCGTCGTCGCACTCACATTCTCGTTTCCTCGCCAACCTCCCCTCCCTCCAGGTCCTTGACGACGAGCACTACGGGCTCGACGACGTCAAGGACCGCATCCTGGAGTTCATTGCCGTCAGCCACCTACGCGGCAGCGCACAGGGCAAGATCCTGTGTCTGGTACGTGCGCGGTGTGTAGTGAGAGCAAAGCATGCATACCCGTGGAGTTGTTTTGGGTATGGACGTTGCTGGGGTGGTTGGACAGGCAACAGGTGGGCCCAGGCCACGACGCCATGCACAAGGACGGAAGCGTGCAGGGGCGCACACTTGAGCATTGGCTGGCATCTTCTAGAGCGTCCAGACAGCTGTACATGCGCTCGGCGACGTTGCAGCACAGAGTGTGTCCCGCCCAGGACAGCACAGCCCGTGCTTGCCTTTGTTGTCCCGCGCAGGTGGGGCCCCCGGGCGTGGGGAAGACCTCCATCGGGCGCTCCATCGCGCACGCGCTGAACCGCAAGTACTACCGCTTCAGCGTGGGCGGCCTGCACGACGTGGCGGAGATCAAAGGGCACAGGTGGGCGACCAAGGGGGGAACGGCTCCGATGGGAGTTTGGCATGCTGCTTGGCAGCCAAGGGCTCCACGCCAGTAAGTCCTACACAGGAGCTATCGCCCAGACTGCCAGGGTTACTCTTCCACACAACGTGTGCCGATATGCGGCTGTGTGATGTCGTACGGCCGCCGTGTTTGCACAACCGCCCGAACACGTGGCCACATATTGCGTCCTCGTTCTCCTTTACTCCTCATGTGCCGCCACCCTGCCCTGCCCTGCCGCTGCCCCCAGGCGCACCTACGTTGGCGCTATGCCCGGTAAGCTCGTGCAGTGCCTCAAGCACACGCAGTCGTCCAACCCGCTGGTGCTGATTGACGAGATCGACAAGCTGGGCCGCGGCCACAGCGGCGACCCCGCCTCGGCGCTGCTGGAGCTGCTGGACCCGGAGCAGAACGCGGGCTTCCTCGACCACTACCTGGACCTGCCGCTGGACCTCAGCAAGGTGCGGGGGCCGGGGCCCGGGTCGACAGCGGCGCGAACGTGTGCGATACAGGGCGTGTGTGCACGTGCGTAGGTGTGCTGCACCAGGGCACGAAGTCGAGAAACGGGCGTGGAGTTGTGGACTGTGGAAAGTGAGAGGGGCCGCACGGCGGCAATGGGAGCGTCCGGAACGTGTGCACACGGAGACCTACCAACGCGCCATGCCCCGTGTGGTGTAAGTAGCAGACGCGAACGCCTAGCGCTGTGTTCGGGTGCTTCCACGCCGAGGTTGGGATGGCAAGAGGTTTGCGAATGTTGGTACGGTGCATGTTCGTCTGTCAGAAAGTAGGAGTCAGTAGCACCTGCGTCCCTGCCCTCTCCGCCAGCCTCAATCCTTCTGGTCTGGTTTGGTTGGGACGGGAGGGCGGCCTGGCATCGCTCACCTGCCACAGCCTAGCTCAGACCAGATCGCTTACACTTACGCCAAGCTACGCCCCCTATGATGTCGCCACCGCACGTGCCTATCCTTGCAACGCCCCTGCCCTCAGGTGCTGTTCGTGTGCACTGCAAACACGCTGGACACCATCCCGGGGCCGCTGCTGGACCGCATGGAGGTCATCCGGCTCAGTGGGTACGCGCAGGGTGAGTACCGCACTGCAAGGCTGGCAGGCACTCAACTGTGCTTTGTAATTATACTGAATGGATATAGGTTGCACCACGGAAACAGGGTGTCCGGTGACTTGCGATCCAGGCGACTCGCCACCGTCCTCCGCATCGCCTTTGGAGCCCCGATCACAGCTCTTAGCGGACACTCGGCTGGCCCAGAGTGCAGAATTGCGTGCTATGCATCACCCCTGGCGGCCTGGCGCTGGGGACAGGATGTTCGGGGAAGGGCTCTGCCGGCGGCTGCCTCGCAGCTTGCTGCCTACCCCCACGCCCCACCGGCCGCATGTGCGCTCTGCTCGCAGATGAGAAGGTGGCCATCGCGCGGCGCTACCTGGAGCCGCAGGCCGCGCACGACGCGGGCGTGCCCTCCGGCTCCGTGCGGCTGGCGGACGACGCGCTGGAGGCCCTCATCTCAGAGTACTGCCGCGAGGCGGGCGTGCGCAACCTGAAGAAGCACATCGAGAAGGTGGGGAGCGATACTGATGGGCTTGAGGGGCAAGATGGTCTTGATTGTGGCACACCATGACCAATGCCCATTCATGGCTGCTTGCATGGTTTGGACGCAGTTACGGGTATACTCCAGTTCGATGCAGTGAGCCGGCGGCCATGACGCAGCCACAGCCAAAGTGCCTGACGATCACTACACCTGGGACCCCGTACCCCCTGTCCTTCCTGGACCCAGAAGTTTAAGGACAGACGCACAGGACGGTACATGGGGTTGACGTATCCTTCACGTGGCACGTTGCCTTACCTTGAGTACTCCCCGCCCCCAGGTGTATCGCAAAGTGGCGCTGCAGCTGGTGCGGGCGGGCGCGCGGCCTGTGCCCGTGTCTGAGGGGCCGGGGCAGGAGGGCAAGGACACCGCGCAACAGGTTGCTGCTGACGGCAGCTCGTCTGCCTCTTCTAGCGCTGGCAGCCTGAACAGGCAATCCAGCGGTTCGTCCCCTGGCAGCACCACCAGCACCAGCAGCAGTGGTGGCTCTGAGGCAGGGCAGGCGTCCGCTGTCTCTGGGGCCTCACGGCCGGGGGCCGCGTCTGAGCCGGGGTCTGCCGCGGGTGGTGACAAGGCGGGCGCTGGGGGCCCGGGTGCGGGGGCGCCGCGGCAGATGCGCGTGGAGTACGACGGGCCGCCCATAACGGTGTCCAAGGCGCAGCTCAAGGACTACGTGGGGCAGGCACCCTTCGCCAAGGACAAGTTTTACGACACCACGCCGCCGGGTGCGGCGGGGCAGCACACATGGGCGGGAAAGGAAGCTCCGAAGTGAACTAATACCAATAGTCTCCATGTTGGGCAGGGGAGTAGCAGCAGAGCAGAGGGCCCCGGGGGAGCGGGCAGTTGAAGATGCATTGAGGCCAGTACTGGCCGTGGAGCACGCGGATGCGCTGTATGCCGGGGCGGGTGAGCCCCATGTTCCATTTGGGAACCTTATAAGGTTTCGCGTGCGTGCCTTGGGCAGGCCGTAACCTGGCTGTGTTGCAGCATCTCATTCCAGCGCGTGGCCCCTGCCCCAGGCGTGGTCATGGGCCTGGCGTGGACCCCCCTGGGCGGCGCCACGCTGTACGTGGAGGCGGCGCGCGTGGCGGGCAGCGACGCGAAGGGCGCGCTCACCACCACTGGCCAGCTGGGCGACGTGTTTCGCGAGAGCGCCACCATTGCGCACACCTATGCGCGCAACTTCCTGGCGGCGCTGGACCCCAACAACAAGTTCTTCACCTCCACCGCGCTGCACGTGCACGTGCCGGCGGGCGCCACGCCCAAGGATGGCCCCAGCGCCGGCTGCACGCTGGCGACGGCGCTGCTGTCGCTGGCGCTCAACCGCCCCGTCAAGCCCGACCTGGCCATGACGGGTGAGCGCTGAGCGGGAAATTGGGGGTGGGGGAAGCGAAGATTGAAGGCGGAAGAACTGTTGGGCACACTGACCGGGTGCGCAACCCGCGAGGGCAAGGGTACCTGCGCCTGGGAGTGTCTGTGCTGCTGCGGTTGACCACAGTGTACAGGCAAGCTTGACGTGCGGTCACGTGCGGTCTAGCGGCATACTGGGTGTGGCATGACCCTCGGCCGCGGCTAGCTGGTGCAAGTGCGCCATGGTTATGACAGACCGGCGTTGTTGCCTCTCGCTGTCGTCTGAAGCTGCCCCTTGCGTCCCTCAGGTGAGGTGACGCTCAACGGCTGCGTGCTGCCCATTGGCGGCGTGAAAGAAAAAGTACTGGCGGCGCGGCGCAGTGGCGTGCGGGTGGTAGTGTTCCCAGAGGGCAACAGGCACGAGTACGAGGAGCTGTCGAGCGACCTCAAGCAGGTGGGCGGGGGGTCAATGGGGGCGGGGCAACGGAAGGCGCGGGGCAGGGCTAAGTGGGAAGAGGCAGAGACGGACACGATGAAAGGAGGCGAGATCGCCTCGCGCCCATGGAAGGGCCTATGTTTGCCAGCATGCACACAACTGATTCCGGGCTGCCGTTGCGTGCGTGGTCACCGGCGGATGCCACGTACCCCCAGCCCTACCCTGTGCACACGCCGTCTATGTTCGCGACCACTAGACCCCCAAGCTGCGCTTTTGACGTCCGGCAGGGTCTGGAGCCCCACTTCGTGAGCACCTTCGACCAGGTGTATGCTCTGGCGCTGGGCGACGAGGGCGACAAGGAGGAGCAGGGGCCGCAGCGGCCGAAAGGGAGCGAGACCGCTAGTGCCCAGCGGTAATGACGCAGTGACGTGACTGGCATCACGGCCCTGACTTGACTCGTTGCATAGTGTCTACGCCTTACGGATGGCGCTGGGATAGGGCGCGGAGGTGCAAGGGCAGGTGCGGAGGCACTGACTGACGGCAAGCGGAGTGCAGGCGTGCTTGGTCGAGTGGACTATATTGCGGCATGTAGTGGAAGCGGCGCTGACGGAGGGGGGTATGCCATTGTTATGCTGGAGTGGAAGGATGTAAAGGGGAGGAACTTGTAGGAATGCCTGTGGACTTTTTCCGTCGGCATGTTGCCATGTGTCGCTCTTGTTGCTACCGTGTGAACACAGGAACCTGCATCCGTGTACATGAGCACTGCGCATGCGTTAGCCTCAGTTTGGGCCATGCAGCTACCAACTGGACCTGCGCTGCACAGGCAGCGGCTGCTTGCTTGCAGTTGTCGCGGGGCTAGCTTGCGCTTTCGAGCGGGCCTTGCGTCCTCTACATGCTGTTCAGCAGCTCAATTTCTGGTAATTTCTTCTGTACAATGAATGGGCCAGGGTCACATGTCTTGGTTGGTGATCGTTGTGCATGAGGGCAGTTGTCCCTTGGTGGTCGGGATCAGTAGGATCGTGTGGCCACACCACCTGGAATGTAACACAAAATGCCAAAAAATGTCCCTTGTGGCTCATCAGCCTTTGCAAATGCTCCGGACATGAATCCACGCTGTCTTCCTTTCCTGTCCTGAGCCGTGCGAAAGGAAGGTCTTGCTCTTCAACTACGCTGTAACGGTACAGGACTGATCAGTCCTGTACCGTTACATAACTGATCACCCTTGCTACCTTACATACGCTAGGCGAGTTAAATGCATAGTTCCTACGGAAGCCATGGAACCGGTGCAGAACCATCACCGCACCAATCTCCTTAACACGTGTGCCAGCTTGCATACGGTAGCATGCAACCAGGGTTCAGGGGACCAGCTTCGAAAGGCACCCACATGCTCCTCAGACACACACACGCGCCGAGCTTCCGTGGAACGAACCGCGCCGCCGCCCAGACTCGAGTAAGCCCACCAGAGTTAGACCACTCCGGAGCAAACGATACAGCCTAGCAAAGCGGTGCCCAAACAAGCCATACGTGAGACACAAGCCAGCAAACAGTACACAATGCGTACCTGCAACCAAGCCAGGTCACTCATGAACTGCTGCAGTAACTCACGGTAGCCGAGCGAAAGCGCAAACCACTACGAGTATCCCCGCCCGCTAGGGCTTCCCTGCTGTCCTTCGCCACCACGTGGCGCCTCACCCGCCGCATCTCCGCAACAGCGTGTTGTAGCTGGCTGTGAGCTTTATGAAGGCGTCCTGCGCCCCCGCCGCCGAGCACTTGTCGGGGTGCAGCCCCGCGGCCAGCCGGCGGTATGCGCGGCGCACCTCGGCCGCCGTGCAGCCCACCATAAGCTGCAACGCACACCAGGGACCGGGGATGCACAGGTCCATCAGGGGATACAGACTCAGGCCTGGCCTCGCCATCTGATCTTTCCAGATGCTCACGTGCATCTGCGCACACTTACAGATGGAGGGTGGTGCACATCACGCCGCACAGCAGCTCCCTCCTCCTGTCCCCGCCCCCGCTCACCTGCAGCACCTCATAGTCAGACTGTGCGCTGAGCACCGCCTGCACGTCCTCCGCTCTGGCAATGGTGATCCCGCCGCCCCCGTTGCCCGCGCCGTCCGCTGCCCCGCCCTCCCCAACGGCCGCCTCCGCCAACGCGGCGAACCCCTTGGCCAGCTGCGTCCTCCGCCGCTCCGCGTCCGCTTGAGCGACAGCCTGCGAGGCACCAACGACAGCAAGCATCAGCAATCCGTCAGGAGGCGTAGAATACAACATGAAATGGCCTCCCTGCAGCTCCAAGCGCATACTCGGTCACTGATATTTTGGATCCCAGCGAAGCTTCTTGCCAACAATTCTCAGCCCCTCAGTTACAGTTACAGTTACAGGCCCAGTAGGCACGTCCGGAGAGCCGGGGGGCCATAAGGACGAATGATAAAGTTAGGTAACTAGGTGACAGACGACGGGGGTTAAGCATCGATCTGCACACGAGTCCTCAACCGTCTAGACAGCACCATAGTCCTGTGACACCACAACTCGTGACCGGCTGTGCCAACACAACCCAGATCCTCTGCGCGCCACGGTGCCACAGCCCCTTCCTTCCATCCGGTAGGCCGTGTGTCCCATGCTCACATTCCTGGTGCGCTCCTCCGCGTCCCGCCTAGCAGCCGCCTCCGCCTGCCTTGCTGCCTTCGCAGCCTGCACAGCACGACCGGACGTAGCATGGGGCATAACATACCGTACAGCCGTTGTGGAAAGAATCGCAAAAAGGTCCCCTAGACGTTTGGATTGCCGGGCTGCGGTAAACCGCATGGCCGCCCGCCGGTGGCTGTTTTGCTACCTTGCCGCAACCCAGCACGACGTCAGAACGCGGCATTGCCCTTCAGCACAATCAGTGCAGCAGACATGAGGGCGATGATGCCTTGCCTTTTTGGCTCGTGCCGTTGCCTCCTTGGCCTGCAGCTCCCGCCGCAGCCTCTCTAGCTGCGCCTCCGTCTCCTGCAGCTTGACCGCGGCATCAAGGGCCGGCGCAGCGGCGCCTGCCCCGGAAGCCGCTCGTGCCTCTGCCGCTGCCCCTGACGCTGCGCCTGCTGATACTGATGCTCGCGCTGCCCCTGCTGCTGATGCAGTAGGTCCTCCCACTTGGCCGGCTGCCTCCCCTACGTTGTTGCGGCTCTGTGCTAGTGAGGTGGCCGTGGGACACGAGCCCGTTGAGAGCTGTCCGTCCGCCACAGAGGGCTTTGAGCTTGAACAAGGCGTATGGGTCCCAAGGCGCGGCCGTTTGGCGTGTGGCTGGTGCTGCTGCTGTGGGGGTGGCTGCTGGTGGAGCTGTCCTCGGTGTAGGCCAGGGCCTGGGTGGTGCCCCGCCCGAGAAGGCATGTGGCTGTAACTGGGTTTGTGGGCGTCATGCACCCGGTGTTGAGGTGCTGCTGCTGCCAAGGGTACTGACGCTGCGTGCCCTGGTGGTCCTGGAGGTCTTGCTCTGGGAGGTGCTGCGCGCTGTGGAGGGCCACTGGCTGGGTTGCCTGCCACGGGCTGGGGTGCTGATGCCCCTTGACCGCCTGCGGGTTGCTGCTGGTCGTTGCGGCGCCACACAAGCGCACCCATACTCATATACAAATGACGCTACCCTCCGAGGTATGCTTGGTCAAAGGCGCTGGAAATTGCTGCTCCACAGAGTCGTTACATAGCTTCACACTGCTTGCGCTGTGTGTTCATAAGCTATCTGAGCCATGCAACTTCTCTCCGCATGCATGAAGTGGTGTGGTGCTCATTCTTATGAATGCATCGATCGAGCTGCGGGAGACTGAGTACATCCCGGTGTTCGTTGCGTGTGAATTGCATAGTATGCCGACTTGGCTAGTATGTTCAACACTGTTAATGCGAATGGTCCCAGGGTCGGGAATAGTTTGCCTGTTCGCTGAAGCCTAGGATGTTTGCTGCAATTCAGGATGGGCTCCCACAAGCATGCTTTGGTGCGGTGTAGTCTACTGATTTGTTTTATAGCCATCTGTCACGAGACAGCTCGAGCGGCTCCGGTGTCCCGACCCAGGACACTCGCCCTCGAGGAGTTCTTCAACAACCTTGACGCAGATCGCAACGGGCAAGTAGATGCTAAGGAGGCGTCCGCGTTCATTGCAAACCTGGGGGGAAGCGAGTATGACGAGCCGAAGGAGGTTGCGCAGGGGGTCGAGGCCTTCTTGCAGGTGGGCGTGCCCGAAGTTGCGCCTGCCAGCCAGTATCCACACAAGGAGCCGGAAGAATGCTGTCACACGCCATACCCCAGACTGCAGTTGTGCTAAGCTGCGCGCCGTGCTTCTGCAGGGTGTGGACGGCGTTGACGCCGGGCGTGAGGTGTCCGTGGCGGAGCTAGATGTCCACCTGCATACCGTGCTCAGCGGCGTGCGCGTGTGCGACTGGGTGCGGCACGGGCTGGGGTTGCCGCAGTACGCAGAGGCGTTTCGGCAGCATGCCGTCAGTGCGCTGGACTTCCCCACGCTGCTCCACGACAACGCTCGGGTGCTGGAGGAGGAGTTCGGGGTGCGTTGTACCCGGAGTGTGCTGGGATGTGGGGGTGTGGGGGTACTGGAGCTTTTGCTGGCGCCGGTAGCTACATGCGTATCCCAGCGGTGCCGTTCTATCGGCGTGGACGCTGTCATGTGTCGCCGTCCTACAATGGCAGAGCAATGGACCTGCGCAACTCCTTCTCGTGCAGGTGACGAGCCCCTTCCAGAAGTCAAAAGTGGTTCGCGCGATAAGACTGCAAATTCTGGGTCTTGGAAAGCCTCCATCCGAGCCCCAGGTAAGCAGGTTAAGGACCTGAGCGCCTGAGGGCAACCCCCAGCTGCCGCTAGTAAATGTGCTGTCTGGGCCGACAGCGCTCCTGCTGACTTTTCACCTGCCACAAAAGTGCAACCTAACAGTGCTCAAGATATCCGCATGTGCTGACCTCAGGGCCTGGCTTGCAACGCCACCCTCGGGCCACCGTCTGGGCGGCTTGCGGCATGGGAGCTGCGCGGCGCTGCATGGACAGACCCGCTACAGCCGCCGCCTCGCGCAGCCGTCGCTGTGTCGTGGTCCGTGCCCACGGACATGGGTAAGCCCCCATTGCACAAGTATGTGGTGGAGCGGGCTGCCAGCGACGGCACGTGGCACACAGTGCACCAGGTGGACGACCCGGAACCCGCCGCCTGGGTCGATGATGTGCCCATGGGGGCGCTGCTGGGCCCAGCCGCAGCTGTTGACCGGCTGGGAGGCAGCCCAACAGAGGCCGACAGCTCGGCACCGCCGTCAGCAGCCCTTGCCGGCGGGATTGTATCGTACAGAATCAGCGCATGGAACCTGTACGGCAGGAGCCCGTACGGCTTCGTGGCGTGCGATCTGACACCATTGGCGCAGGAGCAAGCTGCACAGCAGCTGCTCATGCCGCCGACAGGATACCCAGCTCCTCAGGGTTCCAAGCATCCCCACGGCGAGGGGTCTGTGGATTCGGCTACTGGGCTTGTGGTAAACAGGGGAGATGCGGGAACGGGACACGCTGCTTCTGGTAGCCCTGAGCGCACTGGAGCCGTGGCCGCAGGGGCAAGCGCCCAAGGGAGCAAGGGCCGGTCAGGTGGTGGCAGCAGTGTGGCGCAAGTAAACAGCGTCCTCCTGCTGCTGCTTCCCTGGGTGCTGAGGCTGCTGCCAGTAGCTTTCTGGCGCGGCCTTACCCTTCGGTTGCAGCACGCCTGCGTGGTGCTGCGATCGGCAGTAGCGCGAGGGAAGCAGCAGGATCTTGAGCCGGAAGCGTCAAACTGGCCAGATCCGTTGCAAAGTGCTCCTGGGTCCGGCCCGGGCCCCTTAACGCGGTCTGGCGGGCAGCCTGGGCCGCACGCGGACCTTTTCGAAGGAGAAGACCTGCGAACGTCAGTGTCAACTGACATGCAGCGGCCCACGCTCCAGGCCGGCAAGGAACGTTTCTCTGCCGGCCCTGGCAGCCCCGACCTGGGCACGCGCAATAGCTTTTCGCCTCGGGCCTTTGCCCAGCACCACTATGCGGCCAGCAGCCCTGCACTGGGTGCAGCTGCCGCGTTGCCGCCGTTGCCGCGGCTGTCGTACGTCCCGGGGCAGGGCCCTAAGGCCCTAACAGCGACAGCAGCAGCAGTAACAGCCGCCGGCAGCCAACACCATCAACAATTCATCGCAGGCGTTGTTCTGGACCAGAACTTCCATCGGAGCTGCAGCGAGGGAATGCTCGCCCCGCCGGGGCCAGGCTGCTCGCACAGTCGCCCCGTGCTGGCCTCGGCCTCTGGCACTGGGGCCTCCGGGCACCGGGCCCCGCAGGGCAGTGCAGCTGCCTACTCCCGTAGTGGGGACGGGGGTGCACGTGCACGGGTTGGCGATGACCGCCAGGGGCTGCGCCACCATCATGGGCGCAGCGGCAGTGTGGACATGGGCCGCCTGTCGGAGGAGCCGGACGTGCAGGACACGCAGGGCCTGCTGACGGTGCAGGAGGCGGAGATGCTAGCGGCGTTGGGCCCACGCGGGGCAGGGGTTGGGGGCTCGGGCCCGGCGCGCGACCGTGATAAGGTGTGCGCTGTGGGCTGCTGCGGCCGGAAGCTGGACCTGCTGCACTACAGGGACTACGTGCGGAGGCACTACTGCGGCAGGTGGGTACCAGCGGCACTTTCCGATGCAGCAGGCAACATTGAGGGAAGGCAAGCGACCTGCGCTGCCAGGAACAGCCTGGCCAACGAGGTGTGGAACAGGCGGATAAAGCATTGCTGACGCGAGCAGGCGTACCATGACATGCTGTCCGCCGCACACCCCGATTCGGCCTCGTTTAATACACGCGTACGACATAGGATGAACCTTCGTTTGCTGCTCGTCCTGTTCAAACACATTGCAGGTGCCAGCAAGTCGTGTGCCTGGCGCACACAGCCTACAGCCCCCACGGCGCCACGGGCTCGTGTGGGCACGAGTCACGGTGCGTGTGCACTGTGTGCTTCCAGCAGTTCAACCGGAGCTACCAGCTGTTCCTTATGTCTCGGAACACGCTCAAGCAGACGGGGGCCTCCGGGGCGGCGGCTTCGCTGGCGGCGGCCACGGCCAGCGCCACCCCTGGAAAGGGGAGCCCCAGCGGCCGGACGGGCGGCGAGGGAGGCGGTGCTATCTCCTCTGGGCCCAGCAAAAGCAAGAGCAAGATGCTGTGGGAGCGGGCGGCTACCAAGCTATCTGCTGTGTCACGATTCCGGAAGGGAGTGGAGGGGCATGCGGGGGAGCGGGCTGGTTCGCAGGGGTCAGAGCATGTATCAGCGCCGCGTGCTGGTTACTAGAAGATGACGCGGTGGCACTGTATAACTTTCAACGTGATGTATCTACTCATCTGTGACATCACTGCATGGACATTAATGGCGGGAAGTGCGTGCGATTGGTGTGAGCTGTGCTACCGGCTCTTGGGCGAGCGAGGTGCCGGGCACCCCTGGCGGTGTGGGGGTGCACCGGGGGTGTTGTACAGGGCTGTCAGCAAACCCAGCATGGGCGAAAAATTATGATATTATTGGGTCATGTTTTGCATCGTTATAGATTTGGTAGACCGCAACGTTACCTGCACGCGGCCGCACCTGTTCTGAACAAGACTGTCCTTGGTCACTCGCCCTTCAAGAGCCCCATTTGAGGAACTGCCACGGCAATGTCTTATCGATTGCAAACTTGATGGTCCGATGCAAGGAAAGGCTCTTGCACGTCGTGATGCAGCCCTGCCTCAGTCCCATTTGCTCAAACTTAGGCAGCCACCATGCGCCTCGAGAGCAGCATTCAATACGCATGGTGCCCATAGAAGTGCACACTTGGCGAATGATTCGGGTGCAACAGCGATGGGTGCTCGCGGCGACAGCTTCGGCATGGACGTCGCCGTCAGAGCCCTTGGGCCCAGTCGACCACATCCGGACGAGGACATGGACCGCAAACTAACATCGTGGATAGCACGTTCGGAAAGCGTCCAAAGACTCCTTCGTACCTGTCAACAAAACCTGGGTGTGCTGAACCACATTCACGTGTCTGCTGCCCTTTCCAAGACCGTTGAACTCGGTGGCCTTCATCTTCCTGAGCAGTCGGCCTACCTGGGCTGCGTGTTGGAGCGGTTTATACATGTGCTGGACAGGGCTACGGTACGGGAGGTGTCCAACGTGCTGTGGGCCCTCGCCAAGCTGGGCGTGGCCGCCCCTGACTCGCTGCTACGTGGGGTGCTCATGCAGCCCCAGGCCCTGTCCGGCGCCCAGCCCCGCTCCCTAGCCAACATCCTGTGGGCCCTGGGAACCTGGGGCACTAGCGGCCCGGATGGGCTGCTGCAGCTACTGCTTGAGCTCAGCAGCAAGCAGCTACCCAGCTTCAACCCGCAGGACACCTCCAACGTCCTGTGGGCCCTAGCCCGCCTGGGGCCCGACACCCACGCCGGGATCCACACACCAGCGTCCCACACGCCCTCTATAGCCGCAGACCCAGCTGTGTCCGCCTTCATCCCCAGCCTGATCCGCCGGGCGCTGGACCAGGCTGACGCCCTGGCGCCCCCGGGCCTGGCCATGGCCGTGTGGGCGTGCAAGCGGCTGCAGCGCCGCGACGGCGACTTCCTGCGGGCGGCCTCCCGCAGCTTCTTGCGACAACTGGACAGCGCGGCTCCCGGCAGCATGGTGCTCATGCTGCACAGCCTGGCGGGGCTGCGGTGGTGCGACCGGCAGCTGTTCCGTGCTGCGGCCCGGCGGTGCAACCGGGGGCTGCTGTCCGGGCTGGACCGTGTGCAGCAGCTCAAGCTGCTGTGGGCGTACGCCAGCGTGGAATTGAGCCCTGGGCCCGAAGTGCTCAGGGACATGGTGCAGCTGCTGGCCTGGCCGGAGGGCACAGGGGAATGGGAGCCAGGGGGGCGCGGCGGAGTGGGCACAGGCGGGAGGAGCAGCAGCGTGTGGGATGGCGACACCTTGTCTGCGTCAACGTTTGTTTGGGGCCTAGGCAACCTGGTGGGGGAACAGCCGGAGAGTGGCTGCGAGGGTGGCACTGACGAGGGGATGACTGGGCAGGATCGAAGCTCGCGCCAGTACGAGCAGCCGGGCCTTGACGTGGCTCGGCGCGCAGCGCTCGATGCCGCAGCAGCGATCCTGCGGAACACCCTGGGACCTGCCGGGCAGGGCACCCCGCTGGGGCACCTGGCCTCTGCGGCGTGGGGGCTGGAGCACATGGGGCTGGGGGCCAGGGAGGAGGCGGCGCTGGTGTTGCAGCAGGCAGCTGCCCGGCTACGGGACGCGCTCGATGCAGTGCCAAGGTCCCCAGCAGGCGTTGATGGTGCTACCGCCGGTGCTGGGGAACAGGCCTTAGCCGCTGCTCCGGCCGCACTAGCCGGGCGGCGGGCCGTGTCGCCCGCTGGCGGGGCGCCATGGCAGCCGCTTCCTGTGAGCCAGGGTGACCTGGAGTCCGCGGTAATGGTCCTGTGGTGCATGGGTCGGCAAGCCAAGGGCATTGTGGGAGGCAAGCGCAGCGGCGAGGAGGAGGGGGAGGAAGGGCCGGTCGTGGCGCCAGAGGCATCTGCGAGCCTAGGGACTGCTGCGGGGGCCAGCGAGGTCTTTGCGGCAGTGCTGGCAGGCTTCATCCGCCTCGCCCCCAGCCTCGTGCCGTACCTGTCCGCCCAGCAGCTGCCGTTGGTGTGCCGCGCCTTCGTGCAGCTTGGATGCAGCGATCCGCGGCTGTTCGGCGCGGTGGTGGAGCTGCTTCTGTCGCCCGTGGGGGAGGGGAGAGGGGCAGGCAGCACCGCAAAACGGCGGGGCGCGGGGAGTGGTACGGAGGACCCTGCTACCAGTGTGCCAGTCAATCGTGCCGACCGAATGGACGTATACGACAACGAGGGCGTGGTGGTGGAGGTCGTGCGAAAGACCCCTGCAGGGACACACAGTGCGGCCGCGGCCACAGCATTGGCCCCCGGAGGTGGTGCAGCTCGGCGGTCTACGTTGCCTCCCGACGCCGCGCAGCTGTTCATGTCGCGGCTGCCGCGCAACTCACTGGCTATCACATTGTGGGCCCTGGCATCCGCCGGCTACACCCCGCCCGAGCTGCTGACGCGGGCCGCGTCGGTGGTGGCGCAGCAGTTCCCTTGGCCGCCGCCCTCTGCGCAGCAGCAGCAGCAGCAAGCGACCTCTCCGGCTGTAGCCGACAGAGCGGAAGACCAACCGCAGCACTTGTGGCTGCCTAACAGCGCAGGAGTGACGTCTAAGGGCCCCCGCTGGGCGGCGCTACTGCTGTGGTCCTTCGCGGCTGCAAACGCCTACTCCCCTGCGCTGTACGACGGCCTGCTGGGGCACGTGGTGTACGGTGCACAGGGTCCAAAGGGGCAGCGGCAGGGGCAGCGGACACACAGGGGCCGCCGCAGGGTCCAGGGTCCAGGGGCACAGGAGGCCGTGCAGGTGCCGGAGCTGCCGCCGGGTGCCGCGGCGGGCCGCATGGGGCGGTTGAGCCCCGACCTGGTGTCAATGGCGCTGTGGGCGTGCGCCGTAGCGGGGCACTACCGCAGGGAGCCGTTGGAGCGGCTGTGCGCCGCGCTGCAGGCGGGCTTAGGCGCTCAGTCCCCCGCCAGCCTGGCGCAGGTGGGTGTGAAACACCAGCTTGGCCTGCACTGGCCGCTGTAGGTCATGCTGCGAAAAGCAGACCGCGCTGCATTGTTACCCTGCGATGTACACTGCGTGTAACAGGGGGACGCAGCACAGCCGTGTGCTGTACTTACTCTGTGCAATGCCGCCGCCTTCGCGCCTGCAGGGCATGTGGGCCGTGTCTCACCTCACGGCTGGCCTGTGCCTTCAGTGGCGTGGCCCCGACGCTGCCCTGCTGGCCGCGCGCCCGCTGTCGCAGCACCAGGCGGCGGTGCTGCTGTGGTCGCTGGCGGTGCAGCAGCTGCCGCTGCAGGACGATCTGCAGCGCCTGACGGCCGCCATCGCAGTGCTGCTGCGCCGCCTGGGCGGACGCGGCGACGCACCTTGCAGCCGTGCAAACGGCCACCGCAGTGGCAAAGAGGTGGAGGAGGTAGAGGGCGAGGGTGGTGACGAGGGCGGCGGGGCCCTGGACCCCGGCGTCGGCCTTATCGCCGCGGAGGCGCTGGCGCTGCTGCTGGCCAGCCCGCAGGCGGACCTACGCACCTGGCTAGAGGGGGCGCTGCCCCGGTACCTGCCGCCCAGCGTGTTGCAGCAGATGCGCGCGCTATGGGCCCGTGCCATGCGGCGGCGGCACCCGCTGCAGGGCGACCTGGCGGTGGCGGCGCGCGCGGCATGCGGTCTGCGGCCGCGGCTGCATCGCACGCACCGGTGGTTCCCGCTGGGGCTGGCGGGGGGCGTGGCGCTGCGCGAAGCGCGGCCGCGGCCTGCGGTGTTGCTGCTGGCGGACCCAGGAGACTTCTGCACCAACGTGCGGGGGCAGCCTCTGGGGGCGTTGTTCACGCAGGTGCAGCTGCTGCAGGTGGGTGGTGCGGGTGTGCGGGGTGCGAGGCTCCGAGAAGCTGGGGCTTGTCATCTGCTGCAGCATGCTGAGCCCGACAGCGGGCTGCTGTGCAAGATAAGCACGAGGCTGTTCTGCTAGGTTGCGGTCCAAATACACATCCCCATGGTGCTGTTTGGTAGGGCAGAGTGTCAGCACTTACTGGCGGCTGTGCAAGCCCTTGGGTGTGGAGTTCATCCAGGTATCGCATTTTCCTCCTAGACCTAGTATTGACCGGTGTTCTCTGCGCCCTTAGGAACGCGGTTGGGCGGTTGCGGTTGTGCCAAGTCAGCACCTGGGCCCGCTGCGCTGGTCGGCCCGCCGTGCGAGGTATGTGCGGCAGCTGTTGGCGGCGGCGGGCGTGGAGCTGCCGGCGGGCGCCGCCGCCGAATCACAGGGCCAGGCCAAAACCTTTAACGAGGCCCAGTTAGTAGACCCCTACAGAGCAGAATTGGGAGAGGGACAGGGACGGGTACGGGGACAGCGTGACGCAGGTCGCGGGTATTGAAGACGTGGATGCAGACAGTGCGGATGCAGCAGGACAGGCATTGTGATTGGTAGTGACTGGGGACAGGAGTGGTGCGGTCGTGGTACGACATGGTGTTATTACGACGGGGCAAGCGTGTGATGTGAAGTTGTACGCCAGTGACCACTTCAGGGATGCATGTGGACCTTGCACAACTGACTTGGTACATACTGTTCCGCTGTGTTTAATAGAGTTTACAAGATGCCAAATGGCTTTTATCGCATGGGGCGACTGCATGCCTTGGCAGTGCAGGTGGAATGACTCGAGCAGCAGATGCCAGCAGATGCCAGCAGATGCCA